>JAJMEV010000097.1:0-10332 GCA_030574355.1 Kurtzmaniella natalensis | reverse complement strand
TACACCCATACACCCATACACCCATACACCCATACACCCATACACCCATACACCCCCTATAAATAACTAGCTTTGACTATTTTAATCTCTCCTGTCTTCCCCTGTCATCTCTACTACTGTTGATAAACTATGAAAGGAAATCTTTATTTGTGTTGGATATCTAAAGAACCTCAAATAATAACTCAAGTGATCATACACTGATTAAGTTAATGGAATTAAAAAAAAAATACAAGCCAATCCTTGCCCCAGTTTATTGGGATAACGTATACCATAAACCCATGTAACTAAGTTAACTGTAGGTCAATGTTTAATTTGGTTTACTAGGTGCACTTATCGCCGGACTCAAATCCAAAGGACCAAGATCTGAGGTCCAACATGCATTATGCTGGAACACTTTAAGCTCCGCACATTCTAAATAAGTTCCTGTTAGAATCAGTTATCGAAGATATTTATTAATTTAGGGGAACTATAACCTTATATACTGTAATAAACGCATTTTGTCACTAACATTCTTTTGAAGATAATACCTCGCTTGAGTATCAATCAAATTTGACGTATTTCGCTTAAAACCAGCTATTTGCGTGTTGGGTTTGCGTCCTTCGAAGCCAATACCTTGCATATCAGAAGGTAAAGTTTCTCACGAGTTCTGATAATAACGACCTTTCAATTTGCTCAATAAATAAAAAAAAACACATTATAAGTGGTATTGAAAAATATCGCAAAATAAGACGTAGAACATATGTAGAATGAAATTGATTCTGTTAGGAATCAAAAAATGGAGCAGTATGATATATATGGTTCATATTTCATTTTCTTTTGTTATCTTCCATAGCATACTGATATATCAGTGTCATATTCAAACAGGAACAAAGCAACGTAACGGGCAATGCTTATTACTTTTTTAAGAATACTAATCATTCGAATAAGGAAATTAATGATAAGGTAGTACAATCTCACCTGTGCTTGCCTCATCACATTTTTTAAGCTGCGTGCAGCTGTAAGTCGGCATGAGCATACTACCAACCCAAGATAAGGCAGTGAGAAAATATGATACTAAGATATGAAATGCAATTTTCATTTACCATCGTAAAAAGTACAATAAGAAGATGGTTTTCCTGGGCGAAATAAGCAGGATAGAAAATATTCTTCAATAGTAAACAATGACAACTGTTGTGATTTGTGGAAATAGTGACGTGAAATGTACACTCGTTGACAGTCAAAATTTTATTTGTTCATATGGTATTTTATACGATGAAGTAGTGAAGAATATGAAGTCGGAATCGAGTAAATATAAACCTATCAGCATGATAAGGTTATTAACCTTCATATTACTTTCGGACAGACCTTTGCATAAGATACAATTCCTGTCACTCCAATTAATCATACTTTTCACTGGAATGAAATCAGTACAGGTGAAATTTACCATTCTCTGATAAATAATACTTTAGTTGTGGTTATTGAGGTAACTCATCTACCAACTAGTGGTGTGTCAATTTAAGCCTTTGGTGGTTGGACTAGTCAGACAGAACGAAATGTTGATGAAATGGGACAATCAGAATTAAAATTGCAATGATATTATTATGCTAGTAAACCACATATATGAATAACAACAATTGACTACATTGGGAGGTATTAGCAATACCAATAAAAGGTCTAAATAGTCATCAAATATTGTTTAATAAAATCGCAGATCACTCTGTCCTAATGAGCATTGAATATTAGACTTTGCAACGTATTTAATAAACTTACTTATTATGGGGCTCAGTTATCGTATTTTGTACATTAAATATGATGCACATTTTTAGATTCTATAATACCATGAAATATCTGTCTAAATATTATCACCCATACACCGATGCTTTTCTCAATTTATTTAACCAATATGAGAAATAGCAATTTAAATCATTTCATTTATATTATTCATTCATTTGTTAAAGTTGTCCGATTTTATATATTGAGGTTCTTCTCTTTTCCTGTCCTGACCCATTTGAAAAACAACAAAACTCATTTTTATTCAATTTTGCAAGTTATACAAAATCCAAGGCCAATGCAGCTCTTACATCCCAATCAAAATTGATACTGGTATTTATATTGAAAAATAGAAAGATTCATAATGAAAAATAAAACTACAGAAAATCAGTATAAACTATTATAATTTGTGTAGGGTAATAAAGCACGTACTCATATTAGGCTGTAGTGTATCTGCCCTTACGAGATTAATACACCCGAACACTTATATATGTTAAAATAGGACACTGTAATTCATATAATCAGAAATTGTTTTCAGAAACTTGAAGAAGCTAACCCTTCAAATCATTCTATTTATATTATTAAATAATGACGACTTCAGATTTATTATTCTTTTTAATAGGAAATCTTGCATTTAAAAATTTTAAAAATAATTTTTTCAAGTTATTCAAAATCTGAGATAAATATGGCTTATTGAAAAATTAAAAAATAGATTAGATATTTTAAACTTAGTATACGGTAAAACTTTACCAGCACATTTACATTTAGAATATACTGGTTATGTTGTAGCACCACTTACTGGTACCTACACTATGACTATTGTTGGAGACGATGCTGCATTAGTTCAATTCGGTATTGGACAAGCCTTTGGATGTTGTTCAGTACCTGATAGTACTACTAATCCAGACTTTGCGTTATTTGCTCATAGGGATTCTGTGATGAAATAGGAGTCACTACAAATACAGTACAACTTATGGAAATTTATGCCTACACTTTGAAGAATGTACATGTTAATAGGGATGGCCAAGCCGATTTAAATTTTGACATCGTCGGACCTGATCGTAACCAATACAACAACTTCAGAAGTTCAACTTCTGTTGCTGAAGGTCCTCCCTGTCCAGTCGATATTGTTGTAACAATTTTGCCTTGGACAGGAACTGAAACTAGTACAACAACAATCTTTGAAACGGGAACTGATACCATTGAAAAATTAACTCCAGAAGACCGCACCACTCTTACTACTCCTTGGACAGGCATTAGTACAACAACCACTAATATTGCTGGTTCTAATGGCATTGTTAATGTTGAAATCATGACCCAATCATTACCACCATCACTACATATGGACTGGAACTCATACCTCTACCACCACTTCCACTGGCAGTGATGGTACTACTACTATTGAAATCTTGACTCCAACTTTCGAAACTACTATTACTACCCCATGGACCTGGTAACAGTACTTCAACTACTACCACTATTGGTAGTGACGGTACTTCTACTGTTGAAACCTTGACTCCAGCCCACGAGACCACTATCACCACTCCATGGACGGGTTTTATGACGTCTACTACAACTTCAACTGGATCGGATGGTACCATTACTGTAGGAATTTTGACCCCAACAGGTTGGAGTGACTCTTCTAGTTACATGTCATCTTGGATTACGGGATCTTCATTGGAGTCTAGCACATCTTATGTTCCTAGCTCTTAATTAGAAACTATAACATCTGCTGTTTCTAGTAGTTATTGGAAAATAGTGCACCTGTGGCTTCGACTACTTCCATTGGAATCAGGAAACCTGTATCTTCAACTCCTTCATTTGAAACTATAATACCTACTTTTTCAAGTACTACTGTTGAATCTAGTGTACCTGTGGTTTCAAATCTAGTTGTCTAATCAGCCACACCAGCGACTTTGATTCCAGAGGAGAGTGTCGTACCTTCTAATTCAGTTTCATTGGCAGTTCCAAGCACCGCAAAAAATCCTAATAATCTGACCTTTAGTATCATCACAAGTACTATGGTCAGAACTAATACTAGAACTAATACTTTTTTCTGAGAGACCAATGACTACAGTACTCTGCTCTACATGAGTCTGTCGTTCACAATTCAGTGTTGAGTAGTAATGACATAAATGTTGACGCGACTTCAGAGTCATTAGTACCTACCTCTGCAATTGGTGGAAATGTGGATACTGAATTATCGTCAAACCGAGGCCTGCCAGTTTCAACTTCAGGAACTATCAGCTCAACTCTGTTGCTGGTGATCCTGACAAGCATCCCAACATTTGAAAATATTGGCCACAAGTTAGCAATTAAGACTGGAGGCTTCGTGGCTTTCATTGTTTCTGCTTTGTTACTTTAGGGAATTCTTTCATATTTCTTCTTTCGCATTTTTTTTTTCCAGTACATCATTTTCAAAATTCTAACATTTAGATATAATTGCATAATAGAATAATAATATAATTATCATATAATGGTTTTTATAATGAAATTTCACTATGAAATATGTAGAACTTTAAGCCATATCCTAATTCTACCTAAATATATTACTAACTTTTTTGGACTATATTCTAGAATGTTTTGGGTAATTTACACTTGACATTCTTTGTTCATCATAATTCTCATTGCAAGCTGCATTTGACTCAGTATTAAAAGAAAAAATGTTACTTTCAGAAATGGCATCATGTAACTCCCTTCTTCTATTTTAATTCTACAATATATATATATATATATATCAGTTAACTTATATTCTAATTAAATTAAATATACATTATTATATTTTTTGGGTAATTCTAAAAGAGTGAAGGATCTCCATGTGGTTCACATTATTTGAATTATTGGTGTCTCCTTTCCTTAGAGTGATTGTGATTTCAAGCCATATTGTTGAAAATTTGGGTCAAATGATGGCAATAAAACAAAGTTATTTCCCTTATCCAAGTATTCAATAGTATCATTTAACCAGAATCCAATAAGAATGACCAGGTAACTAAGAATTAAAATTATTCCTTTGAAATAGTTTGACTTCCCTTCTGCATAAAGATAAATAAACAAAAGGATTGCAATTAAAGTAGCCATAGTATCCCATCTAGGGAACACAAGTGTAAATATTTTTTCAACTTCATCAAACCTCATATACATGCAATATACAACAAGTGAAGGAATTTGAATAAGAACAACTTGTAATGCATAGGCACTACCAATTTCCATCGAAAGCGCAACATTCCCGCCGACCGCAAATGAGATAGCATTGAGAAATTCGGTTGTATTTGGAACAAGAGCAAAAACTGTCAAACCTAAAAATTTAGGGTTAACAGGGAAGTTCTTTAAAACATCATCAACAGTATCAACTAAAATTTCAGCAATAATAGCATACAATAATGTGGCTCCCAACAAAATTACTGTAGATTTGCTTCTGGACCAATTTGGTGCATCATGACCTCCGGAACCTACTTCTTCATCTTCAATAATTATGGATGTATTTAAAGGCTCGGGCTTTTTAGGAGTCTGAGGGACTTTTGCTGGTTCATTAATTTTCAAAGGTATCCTTTTGTTTGCTAACTCTTGTGATGGCGAAACTAACGCTTGCTTGGATTTTTTATTCGAGTCTAAAACAGAAGATGAACTTAACGATGTAGGTAGAATTTTCTGCTTCCCCTTGCCCAAATCTAAACTAGCCAAGCTAGGAGATCTTATTGGAAATAGTTGTTCATCCTTTTTCAATGCTTCATGGGAAGTTGTAGACCAAATTAATGCTGCATGAGTTCGAAGTGTAAAATAAAGACCAGTAATATAGGCAGTAAATAATGCCATAGCAACAATAAATGAAAATGGTTTAATGACATTGTGATATAAAGAATCTAATCTGAAATTCAGTTGAATGAATCTACATTTAGAACATCCAAGAGAATCTTCAGTGTCACATTTGGTACATTGAATCTCGTAAGTACCATAAAATTGGTAAAGCATAGAAGGTGCAAGCATCATAACCATAGCGAAAAGAAGCATGGTGGAAGAAACACCAGCTGATCTTGGATTATATCTTTGGGTTTTTCTTTTCACAGCACCTCCACACATTGATAACCCTGGAAGTAATAGAACACCTCCTAGAATACTTCCAATAAGAGATCCTTCCACTAATTTGGATTTACCTTGTTGTAATGCAACCGCGTATAAGAAAATTTCCACCACAGTCGAGAAAAATGCATTAATCACAGCACCAACACCCATAGAAGATTGAGCACTAATAGAAGCAACAGCTTGTCCGATAAAATAGGCAAGGGGAATAACAGAAAATAAACATGCACAAAAGATAAAAGAGGATTCCGTAAACCAATAAAGTAATCCAAACTTTTCCTTAAGAATGAAATAGTCTCCAATAACAAACACCACAACAACCAATAAATTAATGAAGAAAATATTAGTACCATCAATGGTAAACTTATAGTAATGCCAACCACAACATCTATAAGTACACATGATAATTGATTGAATTTTCCGTTTGCGAGCGAATTCTTCTTCACCTTGCAGAGCATAATACTTCTTTTCAGCTTCAAAATGAAGGGCCAATGGATGTCTTCTTAAGTGATCACATATAGAACTTAAAACTTTTCCCATTGGAATAGTAAATACAAAGAGCCAACAAAGTAAAGTTAAAGCATATAAAAATGGTTGTAAGATGGCATAAAAATAAATATAAAACATGAAACGTCCCAGTGACCAAGACCCACGACCGAAAAGTCTAATCTTAATATCGGTATCTTCATCATCATCTCCATTGATTGTGTCATCTACCACATTAGAATTCAATGACAGATATTGATCATTAAGAGGTCTTCCAGTGTGGTCTTTAAGTAAAGGACGAGACTCATTTGCAAGGGTGTTACGACGAGGAGGGTTAAAAAATAAACGACCTTCTTCTTGCTCTCTCCATCTTTGGAATTCCAGAATTGAACGACCTTCTAATTGATCTTCTTCCAAATAATTCTTATCTTTATTAAGTATTACAAATATTCCAAAAGGGTCCCTTAAATAGTTACCAATTTTTAAAAATGTTCGAACATATTTCCTCAGAGATTGGTGAATACCTAACCCTGAGAAAAAAAATACAATAAATGCACCCAATAAGCATATAAGCATCAAAACTAAACCAAAGGAACATTTCCAAATAAAATTACACAATTGGACCCCCCAGAATACTTTCCAGGTTGGTTTTCTAAGTTCATAATCATGAATATCTTCTTCAGCTCTTGTGGCGACAGAACGCTTTTTCTTATACAATGAAGGTTTCCAAATCTTTATACCGAAAGGATGAGTAGAATTAATGGCATCTTGTCTTTCTCTAAGATTAAGTGATTCCAAAGTATCTACAGAGGTACTACTTGAAGAAGAAGCGTTATCAGGTATATCAATTCTATCTTGTTGATCAATGGAAAGCTTATACTTATTATCAAATTCCTCCAAAGGTCGAGAAATATCAACATCCAATTGTGACATATCTTGGCTTTCAAATTCTCTACCGGAAGCTGTTGCCATTGGGATACGAGTAGTTGAAGTATTCTCGTCAATTGAGCCAGTAGTACCACCAACAAGTTTACGTTTATACATAGCACGAAGAGCATCACTATAACCTTCTAAATATTCTTTATCATTTTTGTTAGGAGTGCCATCGACAGTTTCTTCTTCTATTATATCGTCATTAACATCATCATCTACAGAAAATACAAGATTATAATGTCCTTGTCCTTGACCTGAGTGAACTGAACCACTTCTTCGAAGATGAGGTTTCTCTCGCTTCGATTTTTTATTCAACAAAGATATTGAACCTTTTGGTCGCAACATGGGCGATTGAGTAGCTGTAGAAGCATTGGACGTATATCCAGCTATTTTATCTGGATCGGTCGGCTGATTAACCCCAGCTCCTTCTTGAGACATGGTTTATTAAGCTCACAATTATTATTGGTTTATTATCGTTACTTTCCTTTTCCCTTTCCCCACGAGTTTCGCACTATCTTTATTTATTTTTATTTTTATTTTTATTTTTATTTTTATTTTTATTTATATTTTTATTTAATTCCTAGTTCTTATTATACAGTATTTCGAGGCATTTTCACCTTATTTTCATCACAAGAATATTACTATTGTTGTGGCTGTTTTTTGCCTCTTGCCTGATGTTAGGTACGCACAGGATGTAGCCATCCCTCATTTGACATATTCTAATGCGTACGATATTACACACAGACGGTCTGCTTATAAATAGAGAATAGCCTATTATAAATATTTTCTACACTTCGTTTATTTATTTAATTATTTTTATTTGAGGAATTTACAGATTCTTGTAAAAATTTGCAAAATTGGCTTTACAACTGGTTTCTTTCTAAAAGTGTTGACTGAAGATTCAACCTAAAATTCTAAGATTCAGTAATTTTATAATCGTCACCTTAATATGTATTTTTAAAATAATAATATTTAAATAACAAACAATCGTACATAGCAAAAAAAAAAAAAAAGTAAAAAGGGCATATAAAATCTAAGCTAAGCGTTGTAGCGGATAAGTATATTGATAAGTATATTGAAGTGGTTCAGGAACCTAATTTATGGCCCTTTCCTTGGAAATTGTTTCTAGAGTAACCAGAGCTTTTAGATGCCCCTTCATTTTCTTTGGAACTGGATCCTGATCTTTGATCAACTCTTTGGTGACGCTTGGGTATTGGGTAGCGAAGCATTTTGTATAACAAATTTGGAGCAGGCCAATACCCAAGGTCAAAAATTTGATCATTAAATGATTCACCATCAGCCACTCTATTTAATCTTCTACCACTACTCAATGAAAGTGGATGTGCACGATATGAATTAGGGAAAAGATTATAAATTGGGATAGTACCTGATTGAACACATTGGTAAATGTAACCACTAAAAACACCCAATGCAACACCAAATAATCCAAAATAACCCATAACCATAAACTGGACTGCAGCATTAAACCATGGCAAATAATATGCTCGTATTGGGAAAAGACCTAAAAATGTAATTATCAGATCTTTGCTTTCACGAGACCAGATATAAGTGATACAGGCTAACAACGCTGAATGATGATCGTAAGTTCTTAAAACAGTCGGACGAATAATCCCCGTAAAATATATTATGAAATACGTGATTTCAATGACGGCTCCACAGAAAAACATAAACCATACAAAATCAGGGAAATTACCTCTAAATTTACCATTTCTAGATTCTAAATGTTGGGCAAAATTGTAGAAGAAATATATTGCAAATATTGGCCTGAAATCTTTAGTATAAACGCCTTCGGGAATCAAAAATGTTGTGAAAAAGGCATGACATTTGAATACAAACTTTGAAATAATCGCTATCTTTTCAAAAATCAGATTCAGACGGGAATAGTTCTGTAACATTGGTTGAAGCCAAACTTCTATAACTTCGTCAGGGAAACAGGTATATATCCAAGTGTTGAAGTGTCCAGATTTTAGTAAAATGCACATTACAACAGAAGAAATGGTGAAAAATCTGGTAACTGGAGGAATATTTTTAAGATTATCTAACAATGACGTAGAATTAATAGTATTGATATTATTATTGGTGGTCGATTGGGAGTCTTTAGTTGAACTTGTGGCGTTCTTTAAATCGTCCATTCCTTGTATGACGCCTCTGATATTGGCACCTTTAACACGAAATTTCTCAAACCCCATATAGAAAAAAATAAATGTTGGTACGCTCAGAACCTGATATTTACTTGCTAAACTTTTGTGACTATCTAAATCAACTCGAACTATCTCTATCGACTTGTACAGTGAGTCTTTATACAAGTCGTCAATTTTGGGTTTAATTGCTTGACATGGACCACACCAAGAAGCAGTGAAGTTGGCCATCAAATACTTGTTTCGCTTCAAGGAAGTACTGAAGTCATCTTCAGAACTAACAAATCGAATACTCATGGGGTAGTTGTCGGTTACGTTTTAATAATACGTGTCTTTGAGTTATTATTGCATATTTATGGAAGCAAGTATTGGGGTGGTTGTATGCAGTCTGATGCCGCTCTATGTTGCAGGAAGCTCCAATAGAAAGTCGGGGAAGCACCAGGAAGGGGGTGGTGGCCTAGCCGTTGCCGGTGATGGTAGCATATAAAATTTTCAAAACTCTAGATTCTGTTTTATCTCCTGCTCAGGAGTGTGTCAGGTATGATAGAAAAGCGTAATTGTAATGTATTCAACAATAGTGTTTTCGGAAGCGATCAGAAATCTCCACATTGTTACGTAGGTGAGTTAAGGAGCCTGGCTTAGAAGCACCAAGCAGTATGCAGAAAGGAGGCCAATTTATTTATCGACTTCTCTCCCTCACTCCTCTCTCTCTATCTCTCCCTATCTCTCTGTATCTTCTCTCTCTGTGTATGTCCGTATCTGTCTCTCTCTATCGAAACTCTTTGTTCTCGTTTCTTAGACAAAATTGAACACTCACTCGGCGCAACTTATGGCAGCCATTTGTACTACTATAAAATACGGTGAACTGGTTAGTGTTGCGACCAAAGAGATATGGTCTAAAATGGAAATAACCTAAAGTGGGAACAAA
>JAJMEV010000096.1:0-10342 GCA_030574355.1 Kurtzmaniella natalensis | reverse complement strand
ACCACCACCGGTACTGATGGTACAACTACTGTTGAAATCTTGACTCCAACTAGTGGCCCTTGGTTGAATTCAACTACTACTCTTTCTACCACTTTGAGTGTCACGCCAAGTTCAACCACTACAGTTCACACAACTCAACCAGGTATTCCAAGTCAACCAAACACCCCAAGTCAACCAGGTATTCCAAGTCAACCAAACACCCCAAGTCAACCAGGTATTCCAAGTCAACCAAACACCCCAAGTCAACCAGGTATTCCAAGTCAACCAAACACCCCAAGTCAACCAGGTATTCCAAGTCAACCAAACACCCCAAGTCAACCAAACACCCCAAGTCAACCAAGTACTCCAAATCAACCAAGTACTCCAAGTCAACCAAGTACTCCAAATCAACCAAGTACTCCAAATCAACCAGATACCCCAAGTCAACCAGATACCCCAAGTCAACCAAGCACCCCAAGTCAACCAGATATTCCAGGATCTCCTGCGAAAGTCACAAAAACTATAGTTTCAACAAGCACAGGAACTCCATCTGTTGTTGTAAAATCTGAAAGTATTCATTCAAACGATAGAACAAAGACACCAGTTGGCATAGTCGAGACTACAATTACTGATTCACCTTCCAAGCCAACACATCTGTCCACTCTGTCATCCTCAAATAACTTGATTGCTACTGTCTCTACTGCAGAAAATGGTTCCAACAGTTTATTTGCAGCAAGTGGAAGTATCTTTGCTTTATTTGCTTCGATATTATTAATTTAATTAAGTTCGCGCTTTAATAAACTTCATGAATTCTACCCTCCCCATTTTTAAGCTTTTCGTTTGTGAGAGCAGGTTACGTCTTGTTTTACGTAATAGCGTCCTCACCTTTGTTTGCATACTTCCAATTTCTTTAATAAACGATATTTTTTTAAAGCGATATAATAGTTGTAGCTCCCTAATAAAAACTTCGGAGTTTATTCTTTTAAGAAATTAAGCTCTAAACTGTTCGTATCTTATTGAAAGTGAAAAACTTAACCTATAAGCAACCTATTATTGTTCTTCTATAACCATATTACGTCGACAACTCCTGAAACCTAATAACTACTCTACAGTTATATTTGAAGTAAATGCTATAACTTTCTTTTTTTTTTCTCGCTACTTACATTTTTTAACATCATTTATATTAATTTGACTCTTCAGTTCATATTGCTTTTCTTGTGTTTCCATCCAATCTTTGGATTTTTCCAATTAAATATCTTTACTTGAATTTTGTAGATGAAATCAAAAATATTGATTGATTACATGCTTAACCTCCAAAATTCTGCAAAATGAATAATGGAACTCAATCTCTGGCTTCATTTTTTTGTACCATGAAATATATTGTAATTTTACTGGCGACAATTTAGAGGCACTAGATACAAACTAAAGTGAGAAGCCTCACATCTTAAACGGACAGCTGAAACTCTAAATATTTCATGTGAAACTGGAGGATTCTACTTCTAAAGTAAATGTACAGAAGCAACTTAACGACAGTTCCCTTTTCTCTGAATGACCTACGCTATAACAAAGGAAATAGTAGGTAGTTATATCATATGAGGCCGGAATAGATTGATGATGCCGATGAATATTCTTATTGGTATGACTTGTTGAAGTTGAAGTTCTGCTTCCACCAATCTTGCCTTACTATTGAAATAATAATTTCAATTTTCACCATAACTAATAGTGATCTTTTGCTTGATCAACCTAGCTTCTTTATCAAATAACCAGATTATTATGGTCGAAGTGGCTCATTGGTCTGCTTGGCTCACTTGTGGCTGCTGAAATTGGAATAAGTACCTCTGGACAACAAGAAATAAATGTGATTGCTGCATTTGAAAAAAGCTTATGTCTGTGTTCCATCAGAGTATGCCTGAAGTGAATAATAATAATTGATTTCTCGGCTAAAATAACATCCATAGAAGCAATTTTAATGTAAGTCCATTGTGCGGTAAATAATAAGTAGGATTGGAGAATCGGTATAATAGTTGGTGGTGATGGTGGTCTTAGGACTAGTCTTTTAAGTTTCATCATAATCATTTAGCAGAAAATACACCATCAAGAAGATGGGCAAGGAAGGTATGACATGGAATCAACTTGTCAATACGATATTATGTCAATATGTTAATGTTTTTGGTATTGTGAGTTTTAATGGTGTAACCAGTACATTAAGTAGCCAGACTATTTTCAAGGGTAGAGTTCTCAGCATTGTTAGTTTAGTTACTGATTGTTGTAATTTTATGTGAGCACTGGCCCAATTATTGGAATAATTGTGATGACAACTTCCAACTAATGGTTGGGGATAAAACTTCGAAGTTTTTGTACAAATTTCTATTAAGGTATTTCAAGTCGAATATCAGATATATTTTTTAATTGCTCAATGTTGCATAATTCGTTTTAATTGGTATAAACTTTATCGATGAAAAGACTTTCGAAATCTTCTAAAATAATTGCTCAATCATATAAGACTTGTAAATAAGACATATAAATGGCAATGTGGACCAATAGATGCTGTTTTGTTGCCACAAGAACTCGACTTTTATTTTTGAACCCAAAAGTGGATTGGTGTGGCATTATCTGCTTTGACACTTTTAGCATAATCATCAGTAATGGCTAGCAGAACTGACCTTTTAACTTAACATCCATTCTAATGTCTAACAAATCAATAAATAAAAAGAGGATATTTCCGAATCAGTGGATTTTTTGAACTTAAATTTATTACTTGGAAGGAGTTAAGGAGTGCTTGACGTATTTGTCCAAGTATCATAATTTTTGCATTTTTGTTTCAAATAAGAACTAAATTTGAAAATGGTAGAATCAAGAAGCACGGGTGAGAATAGGTTTCATACATCAGCTGATATTTCAACTGTAATGGTATCAAAATTATTATTTGGACCCTTTAATGTTAAAATTAATCGATAATGGTAATTAAAAGATAATCATACAGAGGTACATTGAAACCTAAGAAAAGCAAAAACATGAATTGTACGAGGCTCAGAACTACCTTTGCCAATGCAAGGATACAGCTCCCATGTACTATAAATATTTTACTTAGTATTTTATGTACTCGCATGCAAGCTCTTTTTGGAGAACTATCAATAAACTAACGTATATGTAATGCACAAGAAATCAATTAGTGAATTTTGCATTTCAATGACTATTATGAGCCTGATTGGGTAACAAATTATGAAGCTTTTGCTGACTTGTGAAAGACCTTTTTGTATTGGTTCTAGAGGTAGCTAATATGAGCAGACCTTCGACATTGAAAATTTTTGGATTTGAGAATTGAATTGTACCTTACTAAAATGAATTAAAAATTACTTTAAACTTGAGAATTCTAAATAGGAATAAACCCTCAAAGAGTTTTGTCGAGCTGATTTATTTTTTTCCAGAAGAGGCATGGTATTTCCTGTTCTTTTTCCATCTGCAAATTGCTTTGAAAAATTTACGGTAAAGAAAAATGCAGCTCTACATGTTTTCTATTCTATGCATTGATTCACCTGCAAAGTTATTTTCTGCATTGTTCCAGTTAAAGGAGAATGGAATCCACAACAATGCACATTCTAATTGTGACGTTGTACGAATGTGATTGCTTATTTATGTATTTTTATCTAACTACATATTTGTGATAAAATATGATCAAGCCTCACAATAAGTTTCTTGCAGAATATTTATTTGAAATTGTCTATTTTATATGAATACATGATCATTTTGTGTTCGTATTCAATTAAAACCAAATAATAAATGGCTTTTTTACAGATTCATTTGCATATTGATTATTTTTAGGAAGTTAATTGAAAATTTATATTTGAATAAGAAACATTTATGAAAATAAGCCCTACTTTATTTATTAAAGCTGACTTTGTTTATGCAAGCAATCTCTAATGTATTATGTATATTTCCCGTATTTGCATAAAAAATTGGAAATAACTATAGATTCGGAGATTTTATTATGGATTTCTAATGGCTGGTTCGGTTGTCAAATTTTTTGTTTCGCGGCCAAGGATATGAAATTAATAATAATAGTCCTCATACTAGTCGATGGAAAGAGATTAGTTTTCATGCAAGCCTAGGATATTGTGCCTATGAAATCTTTCGTAAATCCTTATTTGGATTATAATAGACAAATATAGGAATAAAATAAAAGTTGCATAGAAAAAGATCTGGACTTTTTTGTTGCCGTTCAATACAAAGTTTTGGATATCAAAACCTTGAAACCAATTATGAGCGGGTAAGACTAAGTATTTCTTCAGAGTTTAATTTAGGTTAAATTGGGAAGAGCAGAATTAAGAATAATACAGGATTTGTAATGATTTTTCGACCTTTTTATTTCTAAACGTTTTACTACCACTTCAGTATAGGTTAACCATTTCGCTATTAGCTGGTTGCAAAAACAAAATATTTAAGGTTTTAACGCAGTGAGAAATCGAGTAGAGCTTTAATCAATAAATTTATATTATTTAGGGTATGTACAACAATCAAGCAAAGTTGGAGTTGATATACGAAATAGATTTTTTGCCCACCTAAAACGAATTATTTTATTGACTAATTTAGTACAAAAATATACCAAGTTAGTTTTGGTACATATTTGATGGATTCACACCTTTCCTAACCGAAATTGTATCTTTATGAAAAATTCGCTGATAAGGCTACGATAAATTAAATAATCATTAAGTGGATACTTCAGTTGTGAACAGAACTTTTGCAAACGAATTTCTCAAGTACTTCTTTTATATGCATATTAAATAGCCAACAAAAACTGAATTGTTGAAAAAAAAAATAGGAATAATGAATTAAAAAAGTTCTTTTTTAGAAAAATCAATAATTAAAGTGTTATATCTAGTACATTTTGTAGAGTTTCGATTGCAAACCAATTTGTAATTCGTGTTTAGCAAATAATTTTAATTAGTTAAAATAAAAGTCAAAAAAATATTACCCTTTAGTTGTATTATTCAAGAAGCATCGACAGCACACGAAATAAATACAAATTCCTTTATATAATATAGAATAGTAAGTTTGAAGTCGGACTTTAGGTGGGATATCTCATTATTTGTTTTGGGCAAAACAATCTTCTTTTGGTAGTTTATGGTTTTATCTCAAAACATATTACATGAAAGGTTAGTTACCGTTACCGATCAAAAGTAACTATTTAACCTTTTCTTTCTTATGCATGCACTGTAAAAAATAAAAATCTGTAGGTTGTTAAAATACAAAGAAAAGGAAATTATAAAATAAAAAATTAACGAAAGATTGGTCTCTGCGAGCCACATAAGTTTAAAACATCCTTATAAGAAATAGCCGCTTCGGTAATCCAGCCGACAACCTAGGTTTAGGAACTGTAAATAACAATATATTATTATCTGAAAAATCAGTCGAATCTTCACTAACTTCTTGTATCGATAAATATATAGAGTGATAGTGGAATTTTAGGTTATTCTGCATATTTTTCTTCTTTTTGACAAAATAACAAGATAGTATATATTTAGAACCATTAGTAAATTGCAAGACTCTTAGATTTAATTTTTACATATACTAAGAACGGAGAAAAAAACTTATTGCAAGAATCCACAGTATAAATCTACGTTCTTTAGTCTTTACCCAAATATGTTTTTGACTATTACTTTTTATTTTCAGTGCTTCTTTTCAATTAATCCCCTTTATTTTATTCTTTTACTCAGTTCGTGATTACTTTTCATGTACTTCCGTAAATTTCGTGTCCCTATTGCATTTATTTTTAGGTTTCGCATAATATATTTTTTAATGCAGTCGTGCAACCAGAAAGTTTCTAATTCAAGTTAGAGAAGTTGTGCAAAATATCCTGTTATAAGAACTTACAATTGCAATCACTATTTTGTTAAATTTACAATTTAATTTCTTTATTAATTTTTTTTCTTGAATTTCGATCTTGGTACTTGCACCTATAATTTTTAACAATTTTCGACTATTATGCCAAAATTATTCACCCGTAGCCAAATTGAAAAAAAAAAATGTGGCAAAAGTAAATACGTTTACGCCAACTCCTAACTTCAGGCTCTCATCAACTCTACTCGAACCGAATAGTAGAAAAAAAGCAGATGCAAAAAAAAAAAAGGACTATTTAGTTAATATTTCCGAGCATTGCTCTGTATACTAAGGATCTTATTGTAAGAAAAAAAGAAACATTTTAACTCCTAAACAACTCAGGTATCAGTTTACGCGTCTTATAAATAATTTATATTCTTTTCAACTTTAAATATACCTAACTTGCTAAATCTAAAAATGTATTTAACGTAGAAGGAATCAAATTGGGAAAAGATATTTGGACTAATTACCTGGATATCGGAATTCTGTTAACTTTCCCAATTTATTAGTAGAATTTAAATTTAAGATATGAAAAATTCGAGACAAATGCTATATTTAGATATAGCTAACTAAAAATTTTAAACTTTACAATTCTGTTTTTCATACATAAACTATTGATATCTTGGGCTGTAGTGTTCGTGATATCACTTAAAATTGTGATTGTTTATTACGCCGACATATTTAAATTCAATTTATTTATTGTCAATTACCTTATTCACCATTTCCAGGACCTTGCCGTTGATAAGTTCAACAACATCAATAATCTTGATGTTGTCTACAAAATTTTAGAAGTTGAGATGCAGCTTTCTATATTGTTACTTTAAATCACCTAACCAAAGCCTAAAATCTTTCAGGAAATATTATTACCCATTTTGGTTTTCCAAAACGTCGGATAGATACCTTGTTTAGTTCATATAAATAAATCTTTGGTTACATTAAATATGTATAAAAGTCAAATTAAACTTTTATTACGTATTTTATGGCAAACTATTCCTTGTACCTTGCAGTCAAAGAAAATTTCAAGTTGCTTTATAATTCACAAATTTACCAATAGAGTTCCAATTTCAGTAGTACATTTTTGAAGTTGAGAAGGAAAAGTTGATTCCATTTTTTGGCTCGTTAGAAATATTTATTAATAACAAGAGATATGGTCTTTTTAGTGCTATTATAATTTTTGATTTATGAATTGAGAGCAATATTCGAAAAAAATAAGACGAACCTTATATGAATAAATCTACTCTTCATAGTTCTAGTTGATAAATTTCTAGATCAGAGTAGTTCTATATTAGGCCAATTACCTTATTCTTTATTATTGATTTTGCATCAAAATTTATGACTAGAAACTTGAAATAGTAAAGTAAATATGTATAATCATTGGGGATTTTACAAATTTAAGAAAAACTAATATAAAAAATGTTACATAATAATATTTAAAATTTAATGATGTCTTTCCATATGTTTTCTTTACTTCTCAACCGTTTATTTAATTTTGATTTACCAAAATTAATTCTAGAGGTTTTATTCGTATATTATTTGTTTACGATTCGCAATATTGTAGATTTTTTAAATACTTATTTGGTATTACAATAATATTACTTAAAAATGGTTATTGCTTCTTACGCATACGTGTTACGAAGGTCTCTTCTTGTCTATCATGCTAGTAATTATTTACTCCGCATTTTTCTCTTGGCCTAAAATGGTTTTGTTTCTTTTGTGGACGTATTGAATTTACGAACTTTCCCAAAAATGTTTAAGATTTAAAGTTAATAACGACCCTTACCAAATTCAAAATGTCAATGTGATCTTGAAATGCTTAATTTATTTTTAACCACAAAATTACTGAATATCTACTAACAGACTACTCTTCTGCTGGCCCAACCCATAATAATTTCCAATCCTAACAGAGTATTTATTTCTTGCAGCATACTTTATGCAACAATTTTCAAAAAATATCAATTGATGGAAAATATTTCGGAGTTTAACCAGAATCTATTGTAATTAGCATTCAAATGCGTCCCTATAACGTTTACGTGCATAGTATTGTTTAACGCTTTAATGAAAAATATTGAATTGCATCAAGTCCTTTACAATGTCGATCATAACTCAAAAAATAATTATTGAACCTGCATCATGTATCATGCAAAAATATTTGCCAGAGAGAAACTGCGTTTTGGGCAACCGTATGTATTGCGTATTAGCTTTTGGCTCAAAGGCAGAAGAAACAGTACATTCATCAAAAACTTTCAATAGGCAATTTCTCTTTATTTACATTTATTGGTCTCATTTTAGATTACTTACCTTAATACTAACTCAATAATTCTTGCCTTCGCACCCAAAGCTTGTAATTCTTTAAAAAAAATTTATAATTAGATGACGAAATTATAACACACAAATTCTAAGCAAAATTTATCTGCTAATCCAAAATAAGTGGTAACTAATTTCAAAATTTTTGATTTTCACGTATAACTTAATGTTGATTAAGCTGATCTTAGTAAACTGTGACAACTTTACTAACTTTGTAAATTATAAAAGGTTAATTAAAACTCAAAATAATTTGAAATACTGCATCGTTTACAGCGCTAAATTATATTTTCTACGTATTATATTTCTTCTAGGTAAATTATTTTAATCTAAAGTACCGATCTAAATTATTACATATTAGATTAAATGTTAGATGGTGTACAAGATGAATAATTTGTGTATCTAATTTAGTTTCAACGTTACAAGGCATTTATATTTATCGAGATTATGGTGTTTGAAAGAGGAGCTGTTGACATAATCATTCCCCCGTACCCATTTAGCCAAAGCCATTACAGACCCCTATTACAGGAGATTAAAGTACAATAATTACCGAAAGAAGTTTGTGAAAATAAAACTGGAATTTATTGTGGCATAGACAAGTCAATGAACTATTTTAAAATTCACTTTGGGAAGGAGGTATATTGAGAAGACCATTTTATAATTCTTGAAACCAATGAAAAGAGAAGTGTTCTACTATAGTTATCGATGCAAAAGCAAGCAGCAATAAATATTATGATGGTCTCAGATTTGAAAATTATTCATAAGCTCCAAATTAAAGGCAAAGGTATTAATGATAACAATTCCATAAAAATAAAGAGGTATATTGTATATAGTTTATTATTCAAGTAGCTGCAAGAGTAAAAGATTACATTAAAAGAAATAAAAGGTCTGCCATTAAAGGAAGTGCTGAAAGGACGTAAAGTAGGACATCAGAAAACAGAAAACAGAAAACAGAAAACTTATAATATATGACCAGAAATTGAACTATTATACCTATTCAAGCAAGGCTTAATTTCATCCCCCTTATGTTTACACACTTGCAAGACTTCCTTCTTTCTCTTGATTCCGCTTTCTTCATTATTAACCTGCCTGCAACTACTTTGACATGTTGAATTGATCGCGAAATTTTCCTACACCGTTATCTTGCTTTCGAAAAAAACCTTTGTTCTGTCGGCTACATATCAATTACTATAATTATCATATTTCATAACTTGATAAATATACTACATGGTTGCATTAAAGTATCGTTGAACCATTTAACACTTTAATAACTTTAATATTGTTACAAATATATTGAACTATTTAAAAAAACATGAAAATAAGGGTATCGAAAATAAAGTCCCTATACTTTTAGAGAAAACTATTTCAAGGGAGAACATTGAGAAACAAAAAAAAACAAATAAAATGGGTTTCGAAAATCGAGTGAATTTTGAGAATTCAATTTCTAAAATAATAAAACAGATGCAACTAAAGCAAGAATACTTCCACTTGCTACAAATAACCTGTTGGAGTCATTATAAACAGTGGATACAGTAGCAATTGAATGATATGTTGACAGAGTAGACAGGTGAACCGGAGGAACTCTCTTAGTCAGGCCTGATGAAGTTGTGGTAGATTTGCCTCCGTTTACTGGTGTATCATTGGAAATGTTGCTTTCAGTTTTTACTACAACAGATGGTGTTCCTGTGCTTGTTGAAACTATAGTTTTTGTGACTTTTGCAGGAGATCCTGGAATATCTGGTTGACTTGGGGTGCTTGGTTGACTTGGGGTGCTTGGTTGACTTGGGGTATCTGGTTGATTTGGAGTACTTGGCTGATTTGGAGTACTTGGTTGATTTGGAGTACTTGGTTGATTTGGAGTACTTGGTTGACTTGGAGTACTTGGTTGATTTGGAGTACTTGGTTGACTTGGGGTGTTTGGTTGACTTGGAATACCTGGTTGACTTGGGGTGTTTGGTTGACTTGGAATACCTGGTTGACTTGGGGTGTTTGGTTGACTTGGAATACCTGGTTGACTTGGGGTGTTTGGTTGACTTGGAATACCTGGTTGAGTTGTGTGAACTGTAGTGGTTGAACTTGGCGTGACACTCAAAGTGGTAGAAAGAGTAGTAGTTGAATTCAACCAAGGGCCACTAGTTGGAGTCAAGATTTCAACAGTAGTTGTACCATCAGTACCGGTGGTGGT
>JAJMEV010000095.1:0-12499 GCA_030574355.1 Kurtzmaniella natalensis | reverse complement strand
TACCATCATCGCCCGTCAAGGTTGTGGTCGATGTTTCAGTAACAGTCCATGGAATAGTTGTAGAAATTTCATAAGTGGGTGAAAACACTTCAACTATGTCCGTATCTATGCCTGATACAGTAGATGTGCTGAAGCTCAGTCCACTCCAAGGAATAGTAGAGAAAACCACATCTTTATTGCATTGCGTAGTTACATCTGGTGGCTGAACCAGACTTATAAAACTTTTGTAGTCTACCCCATCAGGTCCCGTAATTTTTAAATTCAAAATTGCTTGTCCGTCCATGTTGACTGAAACAATTTTAATTGGGTATGAATAGCCTCCAGCTAGATCTATTTGATTTGTGGTGTAGCCTACTACCCCTGTATTTGAGTCCCAGTGGGCGAACAAAGAAAAATCCTCGCCTGAACTGCTGGTAGAGCTATCACAACATCCAAATGCCTGTCCAACTCCAAATTTTACCAATGTAGCATCATCTGCTTCAAGAGTCAAAGTATATGTACCACTAATAGGTGCAACAAAGTAGCCAGTGAGTTCAACAAGAAAATGAACAGGTACGGTTTTTCCATAAACCACTACAACTGCATCATTAGCATGGACATAACCTACATCAGGAATATAGTAATTGATATCTGTAATCCCATTTACATTTCCAATAACAGTTTGTTCAGTCTTATAACCTCCTGTCATATATTGTGTATCATGTAAAAGATTATTGTTTAGCCAAGGGTATGTATAAAAAACGGCATTCAAACCAGGTGTTCCGTTTCCTGGAAGCACGCATGCAGAGCCTGCAAAAGCAGTTGCAACAACAAAGAAAATAAGCCAGAGCATCATATTGAGTAAATAAAACGGACTAGAAAGAATTTATCCTATTTATATATCTTTAAAGAATTTTTTTAATTGAGGATTTTATTTAATAAGTTCATTCATAAATACGTAATTAATTAAGAAAATGTGAAACCTCAGTTAGTGTTACTGTATGTGTATTAAAAATTGCTGCTTTTATTTTTTACGAAATATGCGTAATGCAACATCAAAAGCATTTTTTTTAACGAGCAATTAATTTGTTCGACTTGTCGAAAAAAACCTGTAATCGCATAATCTTTTCTCTTTAATTATTGTAACTAATTCTAATCGTCAGACCCGTTGACAGTTTTTTAATGTTTCAGATAACATCTAATATTCTGAAAATAATTTAAATTATAAAACATAAACCTATACCAAGGTCCTTAGAAGTAAAAAATCTAAGTGGTTAGGATATATCAACTATTATTAATCATAATTCTAGATTTTGAATAAATTAACAAAAATCTTTTATAGCTAATTGATGAAATTTTCGAATATGCTGCCAAGGTTTAAAAAGTACTAAACTTAATACAATATTTTATTATTATCCTCAATGCATCTAAATTAAATACATTTCAAAAATATATTGGCAATACTTGCTAAAATCTTTCTTGTATGATTTTGAAGATAGAATAAGGATAAAGGTGGTTATGCATTCTTAAATCTAACATTATCTATTAAATGGTAGAATTTAAAGTTTTAAAGACTAGTTTACGCATGTATCAGAACTTTAAATTAATCTTCTTCCGTAAACTTTTATGTGAGAATCCTAAAAACAAATTACATCACCCTCATTTTACAATAGGTGCTGATATCCACCAAAGAGGAACGAAGGTAATTGAACTAGCAAAACCGTTGATTAATTACCGCTTCACTTCATTTAGAATTATTTTTAATTTAGCGCATATATGTTTTTATTATGTATCGCTTGTGGAAGATGAAATTGGCATTTTATTTAGTCACTACTTCTATAGTGAAATAAAAACGGTGGAAAAAAATAAAACATAATAGATCTTGCATATACATCTTTTCGCTAATGATAGCACAATCATAAAGAAGATACAACTAAGCTTTTAGCATATTAGGCATATCTTCATAAGAGCTTAGGAAGTATGCATAAAAAAATATTTGACATTTCGTCATAAGTTAGACATTACATGTGATTTATTTTGCAAATGGTGTTTTTTAAAATTCGTAGCATAAGATTAAAATCTTGCATTCGTAAACTACTATTCTTTAGCGAGATAAAAGATAAGCCCGTTTTATGTCACCTAATATAATGAAATTATATGTTCAAATATGCAAGTCTTTTGACAAATTGAGCCATATAATATTATTGAAAATAAAGTATTTAAAATCTTTTGTACTTCTTTGAGCTCTTTTAAGAAAGCTTGCATTAAAATTTATGCAAGGAAAATATTTGAAAACTTTATGTCTCCCTTCAAACCATTCTACTTGCTGTACAAATTTTTCGCCAAAATTCTTCTAAAAATAGGTTTCCGTAAACGTAAAAACAGGGCCTAATACATAAATGGGCGAACGGACAAGTGAAAATTTTGCATTTGTAGATCATCTTCATTGCCTCTTCTGTAATTTACAAACAAATTAGGAATCAATTGCTGTTGGCCGAATATAAATTTATATATAAGTGGAACATGCCAAGAAAATAGAATAACTAAAAGTACTAATTCGTTTCCTTCCTATTATTAGGAAGTTCATATTCTCAAGAAAAATCCACTTTGAGCACTTTTTTAACAAATCTTAAAGGTTTAAACTTTTTAAACATAATTAAATAAAATTAGTGAACGGCTCCGATAGATCGGGAAAGCGTTTAATACTTTCTTTCAAGGTAAATGTTTGATTTTCCTCAAATACTTCAATTATGCACAAACTTAATCTTCCTCTGAAACTTAATAGCTTCTTTCAAAAATTCTTTAATATAGTTTAATCCCCGCCACGTTCCAAGTATACGATCAATAGTAGGTACTGAGATTTATTTGGAGTGACATCACGATGCTAGAACACTACTTACATTTGATGATAAGTTACTCCATATATTTCAACAATCAATAAAAACGTAGAACGACCTTTACTTTAAATTTAAAGTTAATTTATGGTACATATTCAAAGTAAAATCAAATGTGAAAGCTATCTTATTGGATCATAAATATATAAAGTTTCCATGGAACGGCTTTTGAATTTGAAGTTGACGAAGCATTGATGAATAAACTTTTGATTTTTTTTGTTTAATATGCCAAATTCGCATCACAAATGCACAAAACAACCCTAAGCTAAATTACAATCTAGATCTTAAAGTTAAAAGCTCTTAAATTGTTGTATTCAAAAATGTCATTTAACACCAACCGTAATAAGTACAACCTCTTATGATAAAAATGAGTTTGTGGGTGTATGACTTGCGTTGTAACCGCCCTAAATTTTAGTACTTGTTTCGATTATAAGGTGCTTAAAGAATGCGAATTTTTTGAGGAATGTGTCAAATATACCTCGCGTGGTTTATGCGACAGCAGAGGAGGAGAAAGAGGGAAAAAATGGCAAAAAAACTAGTGCTCTGCATAAAAGTTATTTGTAGAGATTCTCCCATATCAAAGAGAAACATGTGATTTCCTATGCAAGTTTGTATTGGCTTCATTTAATAGGGGAAACTAGTAGTGCAAGAGTTCTTGTAAGTGGAAGTGATTACTACGGGAGAAAAATAAATCCGGTGGTAGATCAGTATACTTGTTGAAGAAAGGTGACCAAGTGCGGAACATTGCATGAAATACAGTAATAATGTATTGCTGAAAACTACTTTACTATCAATTTTCTTGTGAACCTAGTGATGCTCTGCTTGACCCAGAAAGGAGAATCGGGGGTGCGAAAAATTATTTAATATACAGATCTAGCTGAGGCGAAAAGAAAGATAAGAGATTTAGAGTAAAGTAAAGGGTAAGATGCTATGCTTATAGCATATGAACGATTAAACTTAATAATGGACAGATATATCTTAAAATTGAAAAGGCACCGAAGTATTCTGTACTATTGAGAAATATTTTTAGTTCTCTCTTCGTAGTCAAATATCTCAACTCTTAATAATCCTCTACTAATGTATAAATTTACTATGGATCATTTTGTATTGCGATATTGATGCCGTACGAACAAACAAAAATCAGGGACACAGTAGAGTAGTATTATGTAAACATTAATTAACTCAAGATCGTAATTAAAAGGTCTTCAAACCCCTTCCATACTACACTTTTATCTCCATTTCTTTTCTGACTTTTGTGAATAAATCAATAATAATTTACTCAACACAATTAGTTAAACATGACCATCGGAAATGAAGAGCGTTTGAACGAAATAGCTAAAACCACTCCAGTTGTGGATATGCATAATGATTTCCCTTACATTTTAAGATTACAACTTCATAATGAAATCCAAAGCTCAGATTTTGACTTCAATGGAGAATTGACTAGTCATACTTCCCTTAAAAAGTTCCGTAAAGGTAAAGTAGGTGTTCAGTTTTTCAGTGTATACATTGAATGCAAAGATGATGATCCTTTATATCAAGATTTTAATAAGCCTAACTCTGCCGTTAGGGATACTATTGAACAAATCGATGTTACCAAAAGATTAGTTGACAGTCGTCCAGATGATTTGGAATTTGTAACTAACAGTGACGATGCTTGGAAAGCATTTCAAAAGGGGAAAATTGCTATTACTATGGGTGTAGAAGGCTTACATCAAGTGGATACCTCTTTAGGAGTTTTAAGAAGATATTTTGAATTAGGGGTTAGATACATTACACTTTCTCATAATTGTGATAACCCTTTTGCCACTGCTGCCTCTTCAGTTGCAGCTGGATTACCTGATAAAGGTTTAACGGAATATGGAGTTCAAGCAGTCAAGGAGATGAATAGACTTGGAATGTTGGTTGATTTAGCCCATGTCAGTTACAAAACAATGTTAGATGCCATCGAGGTTAGTACTTCGCCTGTTGTATTTTCACATTCTTCAATTCATAAATTGACTGAACATGGAAGAAATGTCCGTGATGATGTATTATTGAAACTTAAAGCTAATGGAGGAGTTATTTGTATCAATTTCTTCCCTTGGTTCATCGATCAGGGCAAGGAGAAAGTAACAATTGATGATGCTGTTGATCATATTGTTTATGCTATTAATTTAATTGGCTGGGAACATGTTGGGTTTGGTTCTGATTTTGATGGAATTCCAGAGGGCCCTGTTGGGTTAGAAGATGTTTCAAAATACCCAGAATTAATATATAAGGTAATGGAAGCAACCAATGGTACTGATGAACAAATTGCTATGTTAATGGGAGGAAACGTAATGAGAGTCTGGAAAGAAAATGAAAGGTTGGCACAAAAGCACATTAATGACCCTGAGGTGGAAGCCAATTGGCAAGAGAGAATTTGGGCTTTCGCTGAAGATGCTAAAATGTTGCCTGAATTGTACCCAGGAGCATATGAAAGTCACCACAATGTCTACAAGAAGCGTACTTAAATTTATATGACTTTGAACTACAACTTGAAGAATTAATTTATAACATTCAAATTATCAAAAATATTTTCAATTTAGAATATATATTGTTAAATCTTTATACATGAAGCTATTTTATTTTCTACCGTACACCAAGAATCCAGCTTTCTTTCCTACTTTAGTGTAAAGTAATTGTGCTCTGTGGTTTTCAAATTGAGTCATCCAGTAAGTATTTTCACATTTGAATTTATCAGCTTCCTTATAAACGTATTCAATCAATTTTCTTCCTGTCCCCTTTAAACGAGAGCTTTCCAGAACGAAAAGATCATTCAAGTATAAAGAATTACCTATTGTCCAAGTGTTTCTGTGGGTAAGATAATGAGCAAATCCGAAAAGCTTCTCTTCGCTATCGACTGCCACTATCGCATAAACTGGTTCACTTTCATCAAAGAATCTTTCAAAAGTGACTTTAGAAACTTCTTCAGGTACAGTTGATTTGTAAAACTCCAAGTAACCACCTGGCCCAGCCCACAAACTGTACCATTGATCGTAGTCTTCTTTCTGGATTGGTCTAATAGACATTGTAATATAGAAGTAATTGTAAGATTACATATGAAAGCATATGG
The DNA here is from genome assembly GCA_030574355.1 of Kurtzmaniella natalensis. NCBI lineage: Eukaryota > Fungi > Ascomycota > Pichiomycetes > Serinales > Debaryomycetaceae > Kurtzmaniella > Kurtzmaniella natalensis. Next base: position 6,529 of record JAJMEV010000095.1, on the reverse strand, counting down.
ACCATATAAATACGATGCATTGCCGCATGCACTTACTCTTTTAGGTAATTTCTCAGGAGCTTCAAGATACCGACATTATCTTTAACTCCTTTAATTAATGTAACAAAACAAAACACAAAACAAATATCAATAGAAATGCCTCTAAATTGTAGTCTTATAGCTGAATCATCCAAATTACTGCTTTCCAGGGCAATATGCCATAATGAACCAGTTTTCTTACTAAATCAAACCCAACTCAGTAGGTATACTATGCAATGTAAATTCAAAACTGGAGTGCATGCATCGCATTTGAAGTAAAAACCGTTTAAACAATACTAAAGAACATGTGACTGTAGCATGTACCGGCATAAACATTGAAAGTAATTGTAACTTTACTGTTTAGTTTGCTTATTTTTTCGCTTTACTTTGGTTTTCTGTTCAAAAAGTTTTTAACTGAAGTATATCTAGTTAGAATACACTTATATTTTTATATATTAGTATTTTAGTCAATACAGCTGAACTTAATTCTCTTGTAGAAAAAAATTTACTAGATTCGTTTCAAGACAAAATATAAGTGGTCCAAAAACATTGTATATTTTTTACCTTTATTTTCCTCGGCCTAGTTTTTTCTAAGCTCATAATTTAGGCTTATAGTTTAATTATTCATAGTTTAATTATTCAACTGTTGTAAAATAAAAACGTTCTAGATTTCTGTTAAGTGTGAGTTTCCTTTAACTTCGACCAAAATTGTGGTTTTGCTAATATTATATAAAATGAAGTATATCTGAAATTTGGAAAATCTTGATTACTTCGGCAATTACCTTTTAAAGTGCTCAGATGGATTTTGTTTTTATAATTAGCACAAATCTATACTTTTTGATACCTAACGCACACGATCGATGATTAGCATGAACTTTTATAAATCCGGCGTAATTTGGCTAATAATGTGTGAAATGATTATTATATATCGTATCAGTACATTCCACTTACCAATATTTTTAAGAATTCCAGTTAATGTTTACTTATTCTCCTCATTATTGACGCAAAACTATTTAGGGTGTGCATATTATGTATTTTTTATTAATTGCATGCATCAACTTTCAAACTAGTACAATCTTTTTCCTAAGTGAATCCAAAGAATGTAAAATTCTTTTGATGTTCCGTTCGATGTACAATATTATTTCGATTGAATCTCTGTTGCGGTACCTCTCCGATTAAAAATAAAGTAAGAGAGATATTATATTGGCCTAGATTAAGTATTGCATGGATTCCACGACAACTTGCGATTAATTAGAAAATCAATTTCATTTTGGCCTCATAAAATAGGAGTAGAGTATAATCGGCTTGTTCTCTATCATTTAGCATTAAAGATAATATCTGGTTTAACAGTGGTTCCAAGATAATAAGAAAGGTTAAAAGGAAAAATACTAGCCTTTTTGAGCGTCTTTGAATAGTTTAGTGTGAGTTTTTTAAAAAAATCCGGTGAACTCCGGTGAACTCCGGTGAACTCCTTGCCTTTGCTCTTTCCTTATTACTTTCAATTTGAGCAACAACTAATCACACAAATTAATTCAAAATAACAAGCTCAGAAATTGTATTTTGCCCTAAAACTCAGAATTATATCTGGTGAAAACTATATTCAATGTATAAAAGTCGGAGATGAAAAAACATGAATGTATCATTGTATACTTGAGTACAGCAACTAACTTTTTAAATAATCGCTAATATCGGATTTATGCGCAGAATTGAATGAAATAGAGGTTATCCATAAAATTTTGATACTATTGTACTGTTTCTCCACACAGCCTCTGATTGGCACGGAAAAGAAGTACTGTTTGATCATCTGCATAAGAACAAGGAACTAGTTGATATTGTAAAATCATACAGTGTGTGAAAATAGAAACAATAGAAATGCAATCAGTAAACATCATACTTCTAAGGTATGAGGGGGGCTCCGATTTGTAATTTTGTTTGATCATTTATGCATTCAAACACAATGCCTTTACAAGTATGTGGATTTTCCTTTCTGTTCTCGCAAAGATAGATCTGCTTTAATTGCCCAAATAAAAATATTATGCGAAAACTTCTATCAATAGTGGCCAAGATTCCAACGCAGAATATTATTTTTGATGTTTCGTTAAGAAGTTTAATATTTTTTAGCTTGTTTTTTATTTTCTCGCATAGTAAAATGCACTTTCGGTTTGCTACATTTTTTTTGTATTTTTGCAGTTTTCCTCTTTTCTTACAATATACATTATGTGTTACCGATTACGTACTTTATTATTTAATGGAGGAAGAAGTTTACTTAATGGATTACTAACCATGTGTTATACAGGTAGTTAATTCAAAAGTGTCTCAGAAAAACGAGAGTATGAGTGTGAGCTTTAGAATAAGCTTTGAAGATCGTAAAACTCTAAATTTGAATACTTATGCTGAATTCGAAATAAATTAAGGAAAAGCGAAAACTTCCAAAACTTTGGAATTTGGGTTTCAGAAAAGTGCCAAAGTTTGGGCCATCTGAAAATCTAGACTGACGTCGGTCTTTGTACAGCAGGAGTTAAGACCGGGGCATCTACCTACGCGAACAGAATTAATGAGAGATTTTTTAGGCTGATGGATTCAACTTGTATTTCCGATATTTTAATTAAACTTTTATGCGCGAAAGAAATCTTTTTTAGTAAAATCCATAGATTCGCTAAAAATATTGCGTGTTCTCTTTTTACGGTTAACTATTATTTTTTATGCAATAAATCGGCTCAGGTTACGTGCCTTGTATTGTTTTCAAGATCTTGCATTAAATAGCAACTCAAGAATCTGGTTGCGATATTTTACGAGTTAGTAAATTAGAATCCTATTTTTAGTGTTGATTACAAAATTTTTACCAAAATAATTAAGCAAGTTACAGCCTTCTCTATATGAAAAACTTAAAAAATTAAAGAATTTTGTGAAGAGAAGAAATGTAATATAATAGTAAATTTTAAAATGCCATTCGAATACTTGCCCAAAAATTGAGTTAATTGATTTAGGAATAAGTTATATATTATTGTAAAAAATTCGAACTTCAAACTTCAATTTTCATCCCTGATTTCTTTAAATCTTATATATGGCTTATAACAAGAGAATTTGATTGTAAAGACTATCTCTAAAATAGGATTTGGCACACAATTACTTGTAATTGTGTTTCTACTGCAATAGCTCATTTTGTGGTATCCGCTCATGTAATTAATAAAAGTATTTTGCCAGTAGATAAATGCATATCCCGTGTTCTCTAAAAAAATCCTGAAAGGCTGGGTCTGTGTAATTCATTAATTGTGCTTGTTGTTTGGGCATTCAAGTTTCTTTGTTGATAAATCTAGCCCTTACAATGGATTTATTTCTTAAAATTTTTTATCATAATTTATGACAATTCATCAAAGGAAGCTTTTCAACTCTTTGAAGTCATTTGTCTTCTTCGGTGATATTGCTAAATAATTTACCACCAAAATAATAAATTTAAGTTAGAAATTCAAAGCGAATATTGACTTCTAGCATTCTTTCGGTGCCGTTTCTTCCACGGAAGTAAATATTTACGAACAATCAAGTTATTTTCCATATTGAGAAAATTTGACCATTGACCACAGAAAATATTCTATGTCTAGTAATTCACCTTAATGTCATGTATTCTATTTTATAATAGGACAATGACAATTTCGTATAGACCGTGCTCATTATTCTTTTGTTCAATATTATCATGCAAAAATGAATTTTTTGATCGCCTTGATTCTATCGTATTGACTTCATTTCTTTATATTTTACCGGATTTGGAGTTTTTAGGATAAAAGATAGATGAAAATAAGTCAATTATCAAAAGCATCAAGTTATTATTTACAATTTAAGATTCTTGAATGCCAAGGTCCTTCATTGCATGGACAATTTATTTCTTGATAATGTATTTTAAGCACAGAGATAATAATGAAATGTGGTATCTTCAATTTTCTTATTATTATTCTTTTTTTCTTCTTTAGTTAAATTCATGACTAAAAAGGAGATTTATCGATTATCTGATCATAATTATAATTAATATTTCCTGATAATATTTACAATTTGCATCAGTCTGGTGATGGTTTTTTTCGTAATTATTTACACATATATGTGTCATTTAATTACTTGATAATCTAAACCCTAAGATGCAGAGGTATCATTTACATATCAATTGTTCAAATTTTTTAATAAATATACTTTAACACATATGTGCATGTTACTTTCAAGAAAAGTAAACTTTACATTGAAATAAATGTAAAGCAGTAATTTTCTCGTGTATCATTTAAAACAAATCTTGAGTGCAGTATTAATCACCTTGAAACTCTTCAGTATTGGCGAACATGACATAATTGCAGCTGAAAAAGGATTATGATTCTTGAACCCATACAAAATACGAACCAGGACAGACCAGAATACTCTCAAAAAATATTATACCACTCGTCTCCGTAATTCAAATGGTATTATTCAAAAAATAAAATAGTAATTTTCTTTTTTTTCTGCAATCGTAAATACTTAGCTGCATTGTACATTACAGATTTAAATAAGTTGATGAAAGTAATTCAATCTTATGTCTTAACATTTTTAGCTGAAATGGATCTTAATTGAATCAAATACGGTAAAATATCCATGGAAATTTGAGCTGAAAAAAAGTAGTAAATTGGATCTTGCAAATGAATACTAAAAAAGTAGCAGGCTTCATAAGTAAGGTTAAGCAATTACTTTATATCTTGCTATATTACAATGCAACAACTGCCTAAACTATACCCTTATTGTATATCTTCATTGTAGCAGGTCTATTCTTACATATTCTCAATGAGCAGCTACTAATAAAATCATTGGAATACACATTCATGATATTTTTTTATAATTTCGGTTGATGGCGCATTTACTGCCGCATTATTTTTTGGATTTTATTTTTCTGCTCGTTTATAAATAGTAAAAGTGTGAAATGCATCTCTTTATATTTTTTATGCATGCACGGTTTGTTCCTTGAAAACGGTGATCGATCTTTAATTGAAATCCATCGTCAAGTTCCAGAACTCCATAAACATTCTCCATAAATTATTTGAGACATGGATTAGATGCTATCAAGGTGTCTGTATATATATCATATTACATGAGATACTTCCTTATGAAATATCGTAATATTCGAAGCCCATTTTGAAATTCTATAACCTATGGAAATGTAGATGGCTTCACATTGAATAAAATTGCTCTGGATAACATAGATATTGGTATGTTTTTTATTAAGTGAATCATGCATATGTGTAAATAAAAAATAACTAATATAATAGGAAATTTATTTTCAAATCCAGAAGATAAATGAAATCTTTTTTGATTTTATCTAAGGATGACTTATGCTTTGCCATTCGGAATAGAATATAAATAGTGAATCAAGTAATAAATAATACAACTTAATTCAATACCAATAATCTTGAAATGAAGTTTTCATCTCTCGCTTTTCTCTATACACTTGCTAAGATAGCAGCAGCTACCGATATCACTGCAGAATGTCCTAATTTGGACTTCAAGACACATGCTGGAATTGCCAACATGCCAGTAGCTGATATATCAGTTATAAGTGCAGAACAAGTATCTGGGGCTACTTACGAAGTTACTGTTAGTTTCAAAGCAGATGAAGGTATGTCTAAAAGTTCATTAAGTGAACTTAAGCTTACCAGTGCTTCAATGGTACTTTATTCATTTAACTCAAAGGTTGATAACATTGATGACCCAAACCTGTGGACTGCTCTGTATCAAGTAAAAGCCATTGATAATGGTGATAAATACTGTATGCCACAAATTACCGTACAATATGACTGGTGTTCTGCTGGTGTAACTGATCAAACTGAATGTGAAAAATGGAAATATAATGGTTCTTACGATTACTTGACTGGCTGTAATAATTACGATTCATCAACTGGTGTTTCTCAAACTGATTCTCCAACTTATTGTTGGCCAAAACCAGGTACTTCTTCCAGTACCTCGTCTTCCAGTACTTCTTCTTCTAGCACCGCTTCTTCTAGCACTGCTTCTTCCAGCACTGCTTCTTCCAGCACCGCTTCTTCTAGCACCGCTTCTTCTAGCACCGCTTCTTCTAGCACCGCTTCTTCTAGCACCGCTTCTTCTAGCACCGCTTCTTCTAGCACCGCTTCTTCTAGCACCGCTTCTTCTAGCACTGCTTCTTCCAGCACCGCTTCTTCTAGCACTGCTTCTTCCAGCACCGCTTCTTCTAGCACTGCTTCTTCCAGCACCGCTTCTTCTAGCACTGCTTCTTCCAGCACCGCTTCTTCTAGCACTGCTTCTTCCAGCACCGCTTCTTCTAGCACTGCTTCTTCTAGCACTGCTTCTTCCAGCACCGCTTCTTCCAGCACCGCTTCTTCTAGCACTGCTTCTTCCAGCACTGCTTCTTCCAGCACCGCTTCTTCCAGCACCGCTTCTTCTAGCACCGCTTCTTCTAGCACCGCTCCATCTAGCTCTGCTCCATCTAGTGTTGCTCCATCTAGCTCTGCTCCATCTAGCTCTGCTC
>JAJMEV010000094.1:0-15872 GCA_030574355.1 Kurtzmaniella natalensis | reverse complement strand
ACCCGGGTCTGCTCGGTGAAAGCGAACCGTGCTAGCCGTTACACTATATCGGACTTATTGATTGCGTTTGGTCAACAGAGAAATAAGTGGGAACAGAGGTAGGCACTCACAGATATTTGTTTACAAGCTCTAAGCCTCCTTTCAACTTATCTTTAGGCTAATATAACAAGCCAGCCGCACTTTATGTGTTCCTGCCGCGCCTCACTTGTTCCGTAAATACTTAAGCATATGATTATATCAGTAGTTATCTAATGTCAGAACAGCTATAAATAGCTGTTCTGTAACAACGGGGGAGACATTGATCCTATAACTGAAACTTTATGTCTCATATAAAGTCTCATTGACATGAATCATAAAGTTTTTTCATGACTAACTTGAGCTTGGCATTTTTGATCGTTTACCACGTCCGTAACATTTGCTCGTTATTTTGAAAGTATGAGAAAGTAAGTTTTTACACGTGACAGGAACAAACATAATCAAAACAAATAACGTAACATCCTAACCCCTTTAATCGGTACTATTTATAAATAGACACCGAATGCTTACGTGAGATATATCTCCCTCAAGAAGGGCTGTACACCTCTTTATCAGTATGCATAAAGAAACGTTGATGGGGCTGTACCATCCCGGCGTACTTGGATCCTAAACCCGTATGTTAACACCGGCTTAACTCCTATTGCCAGATAAACGCCGGCTAATATCCTGGGTGGCCATCTATGAAAAGTACATATTCATCTATATATAAACTCCAAGAAATCTAAAAATGAAAATAATGATAATAGATTATTTATATTTCATTTATTTAAAATTTTAACAATGTCTGATAACGCTGGTGATACATGGAAAGCTTACCAATACACCCCTACAAAGGTTGGTGCAATTATAGCATTTGTACTTTTCGGTATAGCAACTCTAATCACAGCTTTTCAATTTTTTAGAGCCCTTTTTTCAAAGTCAGCCACCAGAAAATCAAGAAGCAAAATATATACTATAATTCCCTTTATAATTGGTGGGTTGTGTGAATTTATTGGATATATTGGAAGAATGAATTCTCATGACGACCCAGATTCATTACCTCCATTTATTATGCAATCTATCTTATTATTAGTTGCACCAGCTTTATTTGCAGCCACCATCTACATGACATTAGGAAGGATCATTGAAAAAATTGGTTGTGAAAAGTATTCAATTATTCCGGTGAAATGGCTTACTAAAGTATTTGTTATTGGAGATATTATTTCTTTCTTACTTCAAGGTGGGGGTGGAGGAATCCAAGCAAGTGATCAATATAAATTAGGTGAAAAATTAATTATCATTGGTTTATTTGTTCAAATAGCATTTTTTGGACTTTTCATTATCGTCTTATCAATTTTCCAACACAGAGTCGGGAGAAATCCAACTTCAAAATCAATTACCTATAGATATTCTCCATCTAAATTTAAAAATTGGCAAATGATTATCTTAGCTCTAATTGTATGTTCAATCTTAATTTTCATTAGATCTATTGTTCGTGCAATTGAATATTTACAAGGTAATGAAGGTTACATTATTTCAAATGAAATATTTCTCTACATGTTAGATGGTGTACCAATGTTGTTAAATATGGTGGTATTCAACCTTGAAGATGTACCAAAATATTATAACAAAGTCACTCTGGTAAACGAAGAACTCGAATTCGATGAAAACAACAATAACTTCTCAACTTATAACATTAAATCTTATGCATAGAAACCACCAACAAAACAATATGGCCTCTATCTGCGTTTCTTGCCGCCCTCGTATGCGCAGCAGTTTAGTGTGTAGTTTAGGTATATACAGGAAATAATTATATGAGAGCAACATAAAATATGTAAGGAATCCAAAAAATAAAAAATAAAAAATAAATAAATAATAATGAATAATAATTATAAATATATAAACGTCAAATTGCTCCAATTCTTTAATGACTTGATTCCATTTAAAAAGACAATTGAAATTTGTCAAGATTTATCGATTGATTGTTATAGGCTGAGACGTATAGTTTATTTATTTTTTTGCCACCAGAGCCAGGGCTTTTCTTTATCTTGACTGTATATAGTGTTATTTCTTTTGGACCCTGGAAATTATACTTCATTAACTTTTCCTTTTACTTTAGTCTACAATGACGATCAAAAAGAAGCGATTCAGAAGGGTTTTGGTATGCGGGAACTGCCATAGAAGGAAAAGTAAATGTGACAGATCACAACCATGCTCTACTTGTATTAGAAGCAACATTCACGATACCTGTTCTTATGGCCCGGACTTGCAAAGAGAAACCACCACTACCACTAAAAATAAAACTAAAAGTGCTATAAAAGAGAAAGTTTCGAATGATACATTGTTGAATTTGATTAAAACCGTGGAAGGTATTAAAAATTCATTATCTTCAAACATTAATCAACAAATAAGTCATCGAAATTATGAAAGTTTCAAACAAATGGATGATAATGTTGAAGACGATGAGGCTGATATGTTTAACATCAGAAGAGCACTTAATACTGATAAACAGGGCAATTTTCGAATTATGTTTACGAAAAGTTTAATGGGATTATTTACTATGGTAAATGGAGACCCCGCGGCGAAATTATTTTACAACTATCTTACTCAACTTCAGAGACAAGAATGGTTTGAAACCTCAGTTTACGCTAAGGGAATCGACAAAGCCGGTATCACTTTAGAATCATTAGACTCTTATTGTGTTGAATATTTTGGATTGAAATATATTCCAAAAATTTCAAACGAAAATTTCAATAATATGGATCTTATTAAAACATCTATATCGCTGTATGCCGAAAAGATAGGAGTGATATATTCTCAAAACAACTTTTCAAAATTTGACCTGCTTATAAAGCAAATTGAAGATTTTCTACCTCCTTATAAAGTCATTCAACGTGTTTTAGACATCTATTTTGATAAGCGATTCTTGGGCCAAGAATTTATCTTTGAGGAAGATTTTAAGGCCAATATAAACAAAATAATACTTTCAGATAACGAATTTATTCGTGTTGCAATTCACTCAAAAAGTGATTTACTGCTAATTGCAACTCTATTGATGATTCTTCGAATTACTTATTTGTCATTAAAAAATCCTTTTAGTAATGAAAATAGTCAAACTGAAGACCATTCATATGTTTTCCAAGAATATTCTATACCATTAGATGTGCTTAGACTTGTTGAGACAATATTGAATACGGTAGATTTTTTTGAAGACTCAAGTATTAATGTATTTCAAGCATTATCTCTCAAGTTTCTTTATCGACTTTCAGCCCCTGAGCAAGAAATATTTGGTGATCCATTAGATATTGGAGCATCATTTTCCCAAATTGTACAAGTGGCAAGAACTTTACATTTTAATGAAGATATAACCTTTTCTCAAACATGGGGCCAGCCAGATAATAAGAGCAGATTAGGAAATTATTCACGAAGGATCTGGGTTTATTTATCGCAGTTAGATGTATTTGTATGTACATTTCTTAGTGGATCCTTGACTATTAACTCAAATGAATCTAATTTACTTCTCCCTCAGATTGGAAAAGGTGACTCCCCTTCCAAAGATGATGAGCTATCAGAGCAAGCAATTTTGATTGCCCCAGTAACCCGTGCGGCACATCTTATGTGTGAAGAATCTTTTCCGCTAGGAGCTTGTGTTAATGTTAATAAAATGATTGATATGATATCAAAACTAGAAATTCAATTGGAAAGCTCTTTTGGAAAGCTTGAAGATTATTTTGTCCCTTTAAATGAAAAAAATGGTTGGTTTAAACTTATTAAATTCAATAATTTTCTCATCACTAAATGTCTACTTCTGTGCTATTATTATGCACTTTATGTTTATTTTGAAACCAAATCTATGCAAAATAGAAGTTCGATTTTTGGTAGAAAATTGATCGAAATAGCTTATTTGGAATTCAGTTGTATCCAAAAGGGCTTATTACTTAGATCGGAAGAATATTTTGGAAATGGTTCTTGGCTTTCCTTATGTACTCCAACTTTAATAAGTAATGCACTTCAAATGATTTGCTCCCGAATTTCAGTCAGATTTTCCTTAACGGTTACAAAATTGCAACAATCTACTTCGAAGACTAATATTCAAAAATCCCAATCTCTAGTTTCTTTACGTAGCAAGATGTTATCACTCCAGAGCTTTAGTCTTGCATTTTCTCACTTCCTAAGCCAATACCAAACTAACGCCTGGTGGTGGTACAAAGCATGTAAGTACGGTGAAAGATTATTTCTTAACTTGGAGAAGTCGACTTTTGATATACCTGAAGAAGTAATTATTACGTTTTCTAATTTAGAACTACAAAGGTGGGAAGCTGATTTAGATCAAGCATTGGCGAAAGCTGAATACTTTAAATCTCTTTACAAGAGCGGCAATGAGATAAATTTAGAACAAGACAACAACAACAATATCCGAATATTGATTGAAACAATGCAAATAGATAAATTATGGCTGGGGATTAACTATATTGAAAAAAGAAGGAAGGAAACTGAATTTGAATGGTTAGTTCATCGTAAAACCGATGGCGCCGATGTCAATTTCGAGTTTGACCCTCCTCAGAACCATTTCGACATTATGCAGCTCATTCATGATTTACCTTATTTATAGAAATATTTATGTTTATACCTTTCAGTATATGTAGAGATATCTCACTTTTGGCTCCCATTGAGTAAGTTATTTTCCAATTTCTCACGTACGCTACCATTGATTCTGTATTAGCAAATTATGTGCCCATAGTTTCCCCTATATTCTTGCCCTATGCAGTCTTCTCATCAACGGGTAATCAACCAGGAGGAGGTTGCAGAGAGCCATGATTATTTTATGAATCATGCATTTGGTTACCCTTCATCGTCATTTTCCGGCATGTAAGGTGGCCCTTATCTATTGACCGTTATCGATTTTATCCCGATATTATCTGTTGATTTTATCCGTTGATTTTATCAATTGATTATATCCATTGGAACAGTAGACACTCAATTGATTGCTAGTGGAACATGTTGACTGAAAATTGGAAAGTTTTAGCTGTAGAGGCAAAAGAAGTATTCAATTCTTCACAAAGAAAAACTATAGAGTTGTTTCCGTTTGAAACCAAAGAGGAATTGGATGCCTTTAACAGTATGAAAACCGCAATTGGGAAGACTACCATGGACTTCGGAGAACCAGCAAAATTCCCAGTCCAGGAATACTATAAAGTATTAGGTAAAAAAGATACTGAGATAACTGAGGCTAATCCAGTGGAATTGATCAAAGATATTAAAAGTGGGAAGTATACTTGTGTTCAAGTGTTGACAAGCTATTTCCATGCTGCTTTAATTGCTTCGAAGGCTACCAATTGTGTATACGAATTTTTACCTGAAGAAGCTTTGAAAATATCCCAATACTTGGATAGTAATAAAGATGATTTAATTGATAAGTACCCTTTATTTGGGTTACCTGTATCTTTGAAAGAAATGATCCCATTGACCGGTCATTCTGTCACCCATGGTTCCCTCTGTTACCTTGATCGGGTCGTTGATTACAATGCCGATATAGTCAATATTTTGACCGCCAATGGGTCTGTCCCATTTGTGAGAACTACAAACCCTCAGTCTTTAATGATGCTTGAATGTGAATCATTTACCCACGGTAGAACTGTCAATCCATTCAATAGTGAACTTACCTGTGGAGGTTCTTCCGGTGGAGAAGGGGCCATCAATGGGTTACATGCTTCTCCAATAGGCTTGGGTTCAGATATTGGAGGCTCCATTCGATGTCCTGCTGCCTTTAACGGTATATATGGTATGAGAACCACCGTTGGAAGATTGCCTACCGGAGATTATTTTTCATGCCAAATGGGATCTGAATCTATCTTATCTGTTACGGGACCTTTAACAAGATCCCTTGGGATGTTGGAATTACTTTTGAAAACTGTAATTCAAGATAAGCCTTGGAAAATCGATCCTACTTTGACTTCCATTGAATGGAAAGAAATTGTAACCCCGAAGAAATACCGTATTGGTATTCTCAAGTCTGATAATGTAGTCAACCCACATCCTCCAGTCCAAAGGGCTCTTGAAATCATGGAACAAAAATTGAAATCCATGGATAATGTAGAAGTTTTTGAATTTGAGCCATTGGACCATAAGAAGGCGTGGGATATCATTTCACATTTATATTTTGAAGACGGTGGCGATGATACTAGAAAAACTCTACAAAGTACTGGAGAACCCATGTGCCCTCAAACAGAATGGATTTTAGGAAATGGATCAGTAGAAAGGTTGTCTGTAGAAGAGATTTGGGAATGGAATCTTAAGAAACAAAGTTACAGAAAAGAATATTTGAAGTATTGGCTACTGTTTAACAACTCCAGTGGAGATACTCCAATGGATGCATTAATTGCCCCCGTGTTCCCAGGTCCACCAGCAAAGCACAGAACTGCTAAATATTGGGGGTACACTGCCCAGTGGAATCTCTTGGATTATCCGGTGTTGGTGTTCCCAGTGACCAAAGTAGATTTGGCAAAGGATAAGCCACTGACTTATACCCCAATATCTGAGATCGATGAATATGTGTATAACCAGTATGATTCGCCAGAGAGCTTTGAGAATTCTCCAGTAAACTTGGGCCTTGTAGGGTTGCGGAATACGGAGGAACAATTAATTGACATCATGAAGGTTATAAATCTAGAATCTAAATAAATCTGGAATCTAAGTAAACCTGGAATCTAAATAAATCTGGAATCTAAATAAATCTGGAACCTAAATAAATAAATCTAAATAAATTTGAATAAGAGATCTTACTGAGTATTTGGTACATTGTTTCTTTCATACTTTTACCTTTATATTTACACTTACCTTTACTAATTATATTTAACTTACCTTTACTACTTACATTTAGCGTACCCTTACTTCTTACATTGAAATTTACATTACGTTTACACTTACATTTAAATTTACACTTCGTTAGCTTTATTATGAGAACGTACACTGAATTCCGCTCACAAATGAATTTCCTGGCTAAACCAATCCGCAACAACTACCACAACAAGAACTCGTGTGTACACATTTCCCATTTGCATCTTTAGTAGCTGGGCTTTTTTTCTGCATCTACAGCAGTTAAGCCCTTTAATGCGTCTATAGATGAGCTTTTAGTGCGTCTAATTGATCACTTTACTGCGTCTACAGTAGACTGAGCCTATAGTGCAAAATTGCGCGGTGAACAAGAAGACAGCTGCAGGGAAACAATAATATAATGGACCAAATATTTTTTTGGTGACCACAAAGTTTTTGCAGCCATGATGTAGATGTGGTATCAGGTTATCTACCGAAAAGGGTGTAAATTGAAACGTGGTAGAAATAATATTCAGAACATATTTATTATTTACGCCCCACCGGGACTCATCCCGAACCCCATCAAGAGACAGATCAGGATGTAGAAGAGTGGGGAAAGGGGGAACCCTTGTTTCAGAAAAGATAAATTATAGACGCCCCATCCAACCCCAATCCACAGCAATAGCAAGGGGCAGATTACGGGGTAGATGAATGGGAAATGAGGGAACCCTTGTTTCAGAACAGATTTATTAAATATTTGAGCGTCTATAATAAATCTGTTCGCCCCATTCGGGCCTTATCCCGAGACTTGGATGCTGAGTGGGAGTGCTAAAATTGGAATGCCTCGGACAAAATCATTGGTTTTCCCAGTGTGTTAAGTATTTTTTTCTGGAAGCGGGAGCCCGGGTCTGCAATGTAAAATCAGTCATCATGGCCACACATTCTATTTCACGGTCCAGTCCAATAACTCGGCGAAAGCTATAGAATTCTTTGTGCCGATGTGGTTTGCTAGGAGACCATAAGACTGCGCTGCCATTTAAATGAGATGCCATATAAAATGATATATCATGGATGGCAAGCCCAAGCGAGCGAGCACCACCATTATACTATATATATATATATATTTATGTATATTCTGGGTCATTTTCTTTCCGATGCCCTATGAATTCAACTATTTCACCTTCGACCTAATTTCGGCTTAACATGACTTCGACTTACTTAACTTAACTTCGATCTAACTGAACTCAGTTTAGACTTGACTAACTTCGGCTCAATATTTTTGACACATTTTTTTGGCACATTTTTTCGGCACAATTTTTCGGCTCTTTTCCCTCTGGTTTTAGTCTCATATGTGAGATAGATTGATTCATCATATATTTATTCACGTTGTATTTTATTTATATATATATATATTGCTAGCTAGCTCCAATACCAGTCAGTGTTCATTGTCGTACTATGTAGATCTATAAACATCCTTCTAAACATACTTATCTAAATAAGCTCCTCTAAACATAATCCTTTCGTGATCTTCTTGTAGCTTTGGATCCACCACTCTGTTCTCCATGTCTCCCACAACATACACGGTATCTGTGCCATATCCGACATTTCTCCCGCTTACCGGCGTTTGCTTTGCTTTACAATTTAACTTTAAAATGAAATGAAATATAAGGAAAGAACAAACAAAGTGATAATTAGTGATGAAGATACTATACAATAATGAATGATTGAAGATGATAAGTAATGACCGAAGCTAATGATGCAACATTGAAGGTGACTAAAGATAATAATACAATAATAAAGAAGATTTTAGATAATCTAAGATAAACTATGATGATTGAAGTTGATTGAAGTTGATTGAAGTTGATTGAAGTTGATTGAAGATGATTGAAGATGATTGAAGATGATTGAAGATGATTGAAGATGATTGAAGATGATTGAAGATGATTGAAGATGATTGAAGATGATTGAAGAGAATTTATCATAATTGGAGTCAAATGAAGATAACAATTGAAACAACTGAACACTTCAGACAGTTACAGATGGTAGGTTACAGATAAATGGATACCTTTTCTTCTAGGAGGCAGAGCTACGTCGAAAGACTGCTTGCCACCGGTAGATTGAAAGGAGAGGACGTGCCTATGAAGTACTTCCCAGGAGGTACTCCTTGGAAAACTGCCCACCGGATGAGCTACGTGTCAAGTTGTAGTGGTGTGCTTGTAGTCAAGACCAACATATAAAGAAACATCGGGGCCTGTTCAAGCCAGATGGAGGTCCTTTGCAGATTCCAATTTGAATTCCAATTTCAAATTCCAAACGTGTCCTTTAATTTGCAATAGCCCCACAATCCTGTAGAGCTGTAACAATTCCTTGATACCACCATAGCGACGGGTGCTGTGATTTCCTCTATAAGAATACTTGTGACTATAACTCTCCAGGTATCAAAACTGCTTATTTTTTAGACTGCAAAAGCGGCTTTGACTTAGATATGAACAAAAAGGCAAAACCACGTTTATTTTAATCCAGCCTCAAGGTAATGGAGCTTAAGCCGAACAGAAATTGATTTTGAATCTAAGATCTAATAGACTGTGATATTCAGTTGCACTCAGATATTCGACTTGTAGACAACTTAGAACCATATGCTGACATGAAACCAGTGATATAGACCCAGTCCGAGTTTTAATAGCCAAATCAATAGCTCAAGGTGGAACTACGAAAATATCGATTTGATAGCCTTGTGGGTTCGTTTGGCTCTTAGTATTCAATCCCAAAAGTTGCCGGGGTTATGGCTATGAAACCTAGAAGTTATCAAGCGTTGTAGTTATAAACATATAGATCTTGGCGGCATTTAGGTCATGGTGGCTTACAGACTATGGCGGCGTATTTGGAATGGCCATTTTTTGATAGAGCCTTCAGTTAGGCTAAACTACTTCACTGCTTCACCAAGTGATGTCAAATGTGGATAATACTTAGGGTATATCCTTATTCAAAATTTGACTAACTAATTCTCTTCAATAGTTTGTTATGGTGACAAAATGACTAGAAGCAAGATTCTTAGCCCACCGATTAACACCAACGAATGGCGTATTCTGAGCAGAAAAAGTTCCTGCTGAGCTAACCAAAGCAAGCTTGTAAAAATAGTTAGTGAAGCATACATTGAAGGTCGATTTTTTACAACTCACCCTGAATATGAAGCCAATATTGTATTGTATATTGTATCAAACCATTACAAATGCATTTCGGTAATCTGGGGATCAACTTGGAAGTTGAAAAGTACTTCTCCAAAAAGTATCGAATGTAAAATTATGATTTTCCGGGGGATGTTTGGAAAGGAATAAGACTGGACTTTACAATATCCGAGGTCCTTTTTTCAAATAATGTACAGCTTACACATATCCTTTTTTAGACGTCTGATCCACAGTTTACAACAAATTCCATGCAATTGACTAATCCAAAGCTTTCCAGTTCAGCTGATATGCCCAATTGGTACATCTTCGGCCTGGTCTTATTTTCTTTCCATATTTACAAGACACACAGTTCAAAGATACTCAAGAGACATGGTAAGTATACCCATAAGCATAAGCATAAGCATAACTATTTGTGAAAAAATAAATCAGATACATTAACCTTAACAAAGATTACGAATTTGATGCAGTGGCTACATATAGCTTACTCAATTTTTTTAAAAAATAACTACTCAGACTAGTATTATCCCTTTTTTTATAAAATAATAATTCAAATTTTGCCCATGTACTTATAAACAGAACCCCCATTTCAAACTCATTTGCGGAATGTACATATTGATATTGATTTTTTTTTGACTTTAAACTTGGTTGGGGTCCCGCAAGAACATCCATTATATCGCCATAGAGGACTACTTTTCTATTTTTGGTCTTTAAACAAAAGAGACTGATGAATGAAAGAAGCTTTTTTGCTTCTTTCCATTTTGTAGAACTATAAAGTGGGGAGGTGTCTTAGAAGAATGGAACAATTGTTCAGTATAGAAGTGATGTACGGAATGCGTGAATAATGGAAATGTACCCTTCATGATGTAAATTAGACTTGATTGTTTTTTGCATCAAGTAAATACAACAATAGCATGAAGTTCGTATGTGATCTACAGAACAATACGAAAAATTATAATTTTCGGCGAACTTGAACTAAAATTTGCCTAAAATTATTATGTATCATGCGCATGTAGATTGGACAAACTTAGTAGGGTTTTTTTTTAGTTTGAATCTGTAGGGTCAGTGACGTACGTGACTCACCCAATGCAATTTTGGAAGCCCATGGAGATGGTTCCTGCAATGCGATAAATTGGTAAATTATAAGCGGCCTTTCAAAGAAAGGCGAGAAAAATGGGCTTAGACAGGAAGAAATAATAGATATTGTCATTGATTTACTTAGTTGTGAAATGTGGGTGACGAATTTTATGCACCTAAAAAAGAGGAAAAAAAATAAATAAAATAAAATTGATTGAAACTGTTATTAAATGAGAGTAAATATTTTTAAGTAAAAATAATTTATGCTAAATTTGAGGCAGCTAACTCTGCTACTATGAGATAGTGAAACAAATACACACGTTGGAAGGCTTCAAGTGTGAGCCTCGGATGATGGCCCAGTGGGCACTGTTTGAGACGTGGGGGTATTGTATAACTTTCCAGTTTGCTCAAACTTTAAAAATATATATGCTGAAATAAACTTTTTTTCTTCTTTGACTTTGACATGAAAAGCCTTTGAAGTAAAATTCATTTGAAAGGTATAATTTGGAGCCCAGATTTTCATTACTAAATTTTAGGCGAACCGACGAACAATAACTTTACGAGCGCTTCCCTTTTTTCTTCGTTTTATTTTATTTTATTTTTTGATATTTTCGACTGCAGATCGCACAAAAAGTAAAAATAAAATCGATCTGATCAATTGTTAAAACAATAAAAGAAATTTAAAACAGAATATATTCATTCTTCAACAACTGCAGTAAATAATTTTGCAATTTACACTGTTTTGATAAAAATATTAAAACTTTTTACCCTAACAGAATTATTATTGTAGCGTTGAATACTCCCACATTCCCCGTTGTCCCCCATGCTTACTACTTTGCGTGCTAAAAAATATTACTATTATTTTTAGAAATTTTGGAATATCCCACCTCCAAAAAAAATCCACTAAAGTGTTATCAACGTTCAGAATTA
Organism: Kurtzmaniella natalensis; assembly: GCA_030574355.1. Classification (NCBI taxonomy): domain Eukaryota; kingdom Fungi; phylum Ascomycota; class Pichiomycetes; order Serinales; family Debaryomycetaceae; genus Kurtzmaniella; species Kurtzmaniella natalensis. The sequence goes on along the minus strand of JAJMEV010000094.1, from coordinate 3,855 downwards.
GGTTTTAAGCTTTTGTGGGTGTTCCCTGCTGCAACAGATCGTCTATCAAACTTTAAATCCAAAAAAAGAACAAGGGTGATATTCAAAAAATCTCAAATTTTTCAAAATATGTTCAAGTTAACACTGTAATGTTTAAGTTGCAAGATGTAAATTAATAATAGGAAACCATTTAAGTAGTCCTGTGCAACTACAGATTAAGGTCGAAAAATAAATAATACAAAAGTATGCGATACAGTATCAACCTTGCTCGATCTTGCTGTAGATGGCATTTTGATATCTACTGTTTTTTTTTGCTATTTTTTTAATTCCTCCCTAAAATTTGACAAGCGATTGAAGCGAATCACGCTCTAAAAAATAATTTCTAAAGCTCATCAATAAAGTTAAAGCATTAGGTGCATACTCAATTTGCACTTAAAAATATCCCTCCCGCATACTTATTTTTCTCACGAGCCATTCCCAAAACCAATAACTTGTTGTTTAAACTTTGCTTGCAAACTTTGATAAGAATATTTTAGAAATTATTCACGAATTTAGTAGTTGAAATCTCTATCAAGGATACTTGTTATGCCAATCTAAAAATAAAAAATGATTTTGTGTATTAAAATTTAATTTGAAGATTTCAGTTCGAATGGAAACCAATTGAAATGGGGAATTCTACGACTGTTAGATAAGTATATTTAAAATATGTATATACTGCCAATGTATTGCTAAATTTGCAGATGGAATATAATTGAACGTAAAAAGGTATTGTATTTCTTTTATTGTGTTCTAAATTAAGGTTGTTGTCTAAGCCCATCAATTTCCCCTCCGCATATAGTTTTCGGCGCTGGGGCAATTGCTCGCATGAAAGTAAGATATTGATCTGGAATTGGAGATCCGTCACATAAAAACTCATAACCTTTTTGGAATATTATTTTGGCCAGCTTCCATGCACTTATTGTATTAATTTCTATTGCATTGAAAAAATAATCGTAAATACCAAAATGACTTTTATTATTCACTACAACATTCCAAGTTTTTTTAAAAGATAATCCAAGTCTGATGATTATGGTAGTTTTGATAACTTTGATACCCTTGGTGATCTTTGGTAGCAGCCTCAGGCGATGGTGTCTAGGTTTCAGAAAAGAATTCCAATTAAAATTAAAAAAATCGGCATACAAATGATGGTCCACTAAGGGTGATATAAGTTTGTTTGAGATGCGTAAATTGACCAATTGCCTTTAAAATCCCGTTTTTTATAGCTGAAATTGGTTGATGCATCTGCATGATAAGAATAAATTAATAAAAATATTAAGAATTTTAAGAATACTAAAATTATCATTATTATTTATTTTATTTTTAAAATTTTATATACTTATTTTTTACGCACTCCCGTAAAAATGACTTTGAGTTTCATAAGATCAGAAAATAAAATTAAAGTAATTCAATTGGTGTCGTAGTAAGAACCAAATATAGATAGTTTTCTCTAGAGAATTATATAGCTACAATTTGTACAGCCTATAGCTTCATCAATATTGTTTACACCCGCATCGCATCATGTCTTGGACATTATGAGCTGAGCAATCCCGGATATTTCCCGACTTTAGCGTTTCGCTTATAAGATTTAGTTAACGAGAAATTTCGTGTGCGCACAACAAATTTTCTTTTTAAGGTATTTGCATAAGGATTCCCATTTAATATTTGCTCGCAGACGAAAAAAATAAATGATGGCTCAATTTGGTTATATTTTTAAAGTGTTGCAGTTTTAAATTTAGGACCACTTAAAGAAAATGATATCGAACTAAAAGAAACTTCTTGTTTTTTTCAGCTATTTTATTTCCATTTGGAGAAACAAATAGAGGATAACCTTTATTTTTTTTCACTGGTAAGCTGCTTACGAATTACTGGCATAAATATTTTTTTGGTTCTAATCCCAATTGATATTTTTAAAGTACCAATTAATTTCTCATGTACTTCATCTGTGAGTATCTTGCAGAAAGATATTGAAACTTAATTCCGAGGGCTAATAAATGGCAAAAACATAGTTAATTTTGTTGAGAACATACTTTTGAAATTCCTCCTAACGTGGCCATTGTACATAACCCACATTTCTATGTGCTTACATTCCCTACTTTTCTGCATGCTTAATTAGTTTCAGTTCTTACTTTGGACGCCTTGGCAGTCAACAGAATTTTTGCAACCGAATGAAAACTTTTTGTAAAAAGTTAATTATTCGTAATATATAAGAATTGTGGATATTCCTTTTTTTGAAGAAAAAAAACTAAGGACAACACCGAAGAATTAAAATGCTTGGGTTAGCTATCCAGTTGATATTGCTACTTCTGTGTATAGCAAATGTTAATGCAGCTGTACTGGATGGAGTTTTCACAAGTATTTCCTCTATAAAGTTTGTCAATGCAGGCTCATATGTCAACTTAGCCCCTGATTCGATTAATTGGGTGGCTGTAGTTGATTGGGCTCTTGATTCCCTGGCAACCGTTGGTGATTATTTTACTTTGCACATGCCATACGTTTTTAAGTTCACAACTACTACTTCATCTGTCGACTTGACAGTGGGAAGTACTTCTTATGCCACTTGTAATTTTTACAATGGTGAAGTTTATACCGCATACTCTGAACTTCAATGTACCATAACTAAGGCTTTAACTGGATCTGCCTCTGCCTCTGGTTCTATACAATTCTCATATGCATGGGATGATGGTGGAGGATATACCAATAATGCTTTAGCTGCTGCAAATGCATTTACTACTGGATCAAATACCATTAGTTGGACGTCTGGTTCTAAAACCTTAACCTATACTACTACTTTTAACGGTGGTGCACAATATACTACTAATTCAGGTAATTTGGTTTATCGTTTGAGAACTATTCCATCTTTAGCTAAACTTGAATCTTATACTCTTGGTGGTACATGTACTAACGGTATCAAACTGGGTACCCTTAAAGTTAAAGTTTCAGGTGGAGGTGCAATTGATTGCTCAAACATATATTTTGGTATGACTAATAATTTAAACGCGTGGTTCTTTCCAAAAACTGAAACTGCTTTATCTGGTGCTACATGTTCTGGTGGCACTTACGGTGGTACTTATTCTAATCTTCCAGCAGGTTACAGAGCTTTCATATATGTTTGGATTACTTCTACAGGAAATGGACAAATTGTTACTGATTACACAAATACTTGGTCATGTACGGGAAGTAGTTCAACGAGTACAATTACGAAAGACGTAAACTGGTCAAGTTACACTGACTCAATCCCAGGTGGTAATGGTAACGCAGTAGAAGTTATTACTTCAACTTGGACAGGTCAATTTCCAAGTATTAGTACTTTACCATTTCAATCAGGTTCTTCAAATACTAAGACTGTTGAAATACTTGAACCAATTCCAACCGTTACTTATACTACTACCTGGTTAGGAAGTGGAACTACCACTGTCACACACACAGCTACTCCTGGTGAGACTGCTACTGTTGAAATTGATCTTCCTATTCCAACTACTACTACTACTACTACTTGGTTAGGAAGTGGAACATCTACTACTACGCACACAGCTACCCCAGGTGAAACAGCTACTGTTGAAATTGATCTTCCAATTCCAACCATTACTACAACTAAAACCTGGACCGGTAGTGGAACAACTACTACCACACACACAGCAGCCCCTGGTGAAACAGCTACCGTTGAAATTGATCTTCCTATTCCAACTGTAACTGTCACCACCACCTGGCTCAGTAGTGGGTCATATACTTCTACTCACACAGCTACACCTGGTGAGACTGCTACCGTTGAAATTGATCTTCCTATTCCAACTACCACTACAACTACTACTTGGTTAGGAAGTGGAACATCTACTACTA
>JAJMEV010000093.1:0-17048 GCA_030574355.1 Kurtzmaniella natalensis | reverse complement strand
TCCAGTTGTGGTATTACTGAATTGGCTTTATATATTGAAATAACTAATAAATAAATAAATAGAAATGAATTCTTATATATTTATTAATAACGAGCTTCATCTATATTTGTGTTCTTATTTTTGTAAGCTTCTATTTGTGAGCTACTATTTGTAAACCTATATTTGATTTGTGGACTTGTATTTGTGGACTTATATTTGTGACCTATATTTGTGAACTCATATTTGTGAAACTTTTTGTAAACTCATATTTGTGAAGCTACATTTTTAAACTTATTTGGATGTAATAGAGGAAAATGCTATACACCAATCTTTTCTCTCGATCTCATATATTTATCATATTTCAATGAAGCCCGGGGGTATACAACAGAACAACTTAGAACGTATGAAAAGTTCTTTGGTTCGAGAATATCCCGTGAATGAGAAATCTTACAACTATGGAATGGTCACATTTGGTGGAACAATTATTCTGACACCTGAATTTTGCCTTATGTACATGGCCGTTACCGCAATTATTGCCACGGCAATTTTTGTCTTACTATGGTGTCTACAGTCTCATGAGCCAAACTGCCAAGCGCCAAAAGGAGGAGAGTAAGGTTGTATTTCTGATCCTAGTAAACAACATATTGACAGTCAGCTGAAGGCAAAAAGGAAGAACACACTAAATAAAGATTTTTATGTCAGGGCTATTAAATTGTTAAGACATCATTATTTTGTAAGTTATTTCGCTATACGGCTAAATTTCATTAGTTGGACTACCGCCTACAAAACTTTGTGGTCTGGAAGTACAAATGGAAATTTACTTTTTGGAAAAACAAAGTAAAAAAAAGCAAATATACTCTAAAGAAGAAAATACCAGAATTTTCATCTTCAAGGCTCCTGAGAAATCTCCACACTTCAGAAGATTAGCTGTCAAATATGGATTCTCCTTTTTTTAAGGTGACTTGTTGGTGTATTGTCCTTTGTTCGGTAAAACAGCCGATGAACCTATAAGACGATGTTCACGTGTTGGCCATCTCTATAGGGAAACTGAAGCGCAGCACTTTACTGCAGACAGAAATTCCTAAAGAATCTTCCAATGGAAAAGGTCCCACATATTCTGCTGACATTTATTTTGGGGAATGCCTAGAGAAAGCTGCTTTTATTTCTTTTTCTTATTTCTTATTTCTTGCTTTTCATTTCCCAATAATATGGACCACTTTTCTTAAACAAGAAGGCTTTTAGCACTTTTAGTTAGTTTGGTACGCACAATACCCATACCGATATTTTCTATGCTTAAACCAACCATTAAAGGATAAATTAATATAAACCCTTCAACTCTTTAAACAGAAATCCCCTCAGGTTACACTGTTGACTCATCAGTGTCATCATCTTAAGGCGTCACTTTTCTTTTGTCCCGTTCATACTAAATATTTCCTCCTCTCGTTCAAAGAAATATGCCTTATTACCGAGCCCTTCCCTGCTTTCTCAACGGTCTAAAAGCAACGTAGGTGCATCTCGCATTACAAAACGCCGCAGCCTACACCGCAAACGGGCATGGTTGCAGACAAAAAAAGGAAAGAAGCCCATTTTGCTTAGCTTTCAAGTCACCGATGCTGATGGAGTTAGACACATACATATTTCTGGTATATATACAGTTAAGTGCCCAGTAGAATTAAATATTTAAATAAACATAATCTTATAATAAACGTTAATTTTATATAAAACGTTCCAAACTGCATTTATACTTGGTGGCCTATTATTTCCTTTATAAACTTAGACTATAGACTACATTAAGTAAACATTTCCAAATAGCATATTACCTATAGCATACCAAAAAAATTTTACTGGAAAGAAAAAGATACATTTTCAATTTATTAAAATCTTTATTCCTATATAAACATGACTCAAACTAGTCTTAAAGAAAAATTGTCGAACGATGAAGTTCAACCCACTTTGAACAGTTTCAATCCAACATCCCGCTGGCAAGACATTAAGGACTCTTTTAAAAGAGCAGAACCAGAAATTGATAATGACTTGGAAAATGGAGAACTCGGTGTTCGACGTAAATCCCCTCTTAAGAAGAACCTTAAGAAAAGACAACTTCAAATGATCTCGATTGGAGGTGCCATTGGAACTGGTCTTTTTGTCGGTTCTGGTCTGGCTTTACATACCGGGGGCCCTGCCGCTTTACTTATTGGTTGGGGTATTGTTTCAACTTTCTTATACTGTACTATGCAAGCTATGGCTGAACTTGTTGCCATCTTCCCTGTTAGTGGTTCTTTTGCTACTTATGCTGCTCGTTTCATTGAACCTTCTTGGGGTTTTGCCATTGGTTGGAATTATGCAATTTTCTGGGTCATTGTTCTTCCATTGGAGCTTGTTGCAGCTTCCTTGACAATTAATTATTGGGGTTCTACCGTTAACCGTGATGTTTGGGTAGCCATTTTTTACGTTGTTATAATTGCTCTTAATCTTTGCGGTAATAAAGGTTTCGGTGAAGCCGAATTTGTATTTTCCATTATCAAAATTATTGCAATTGTTGGGTTTAATATTCTTGCAATTGTTCTTATTTGTGGTGGAGCCGGTGAACAAAACCATTTTATTGGTGCCAAATATTGGCACAAACCAGGTGCTTTTGCCCATGGGTTTAAAGGTGTGATTACTGTGTTTATTACTGCAGTGTATTCACTTGCTGGTACTGAACTTGTTGGTCTTACTGCTGCTGAAGCTGAAGGAAACCCTCGTATTGTTCTTCCAAAAGCTATTAAACAGGTTTTCTACAGAATTGTCATTTTTTACATGCTTACTCTTACTTTAGTTGGTTTCTTGGTTCCATGGGACTCGGATAACCTTCTTGGGGCCCTGTCAAATGTCTCTGCATCTCCTTTTGTCATTGCTATTAAAAACGGTGGTGTTAAAGCTCTTCCATCTATTTTCAACGTTGTGGTTTTAATTGCCTTAATCTCCATTGCAAATGCTTCTGTTTATGGATTCCTGAGAACAATTCAATCTCTTGGTGAACAAGGATTGGCACCAAAGATTTGTGCCTATGTTGATAGAAAAGGTAGACCATTGGTTGGGTTTGCAATCCAATTTGTCATTGGTTGCATTTCCTTTGTGGCTGCTAGTTCCAAGGAAGGTGAAGTTTTCACTTGGTTAATGGCTCTTTCTGGTCTTTCAACTCTTTTCACTTGGTGGCTGATTTGTATGGCACATATTAGATTCCGTATGGCATTACATCATCAAGGTAGAAACCTTTCAGAACTTCCATACACATCTCTTACTGGATTTTGGGGTTCCGTTTACTCTTGTATAATTTTGGTGGTTGTTCTTTGTTTGCAATTTTGGATTTCAGTTTGGCCCCTTGATGGTAAGCCAGATGCTGAATATTTCTTTCAAAATTATGTTGGGGCAGTAGTGGTATTAGTCTTCTATTTTGGTCATAAAATCTATTCTAGAAACTTGACCTTTGTAATTCCTGTTTCAGAGTTGGATATTGATAGCGGACGTCGAGATACCGACATCGAAAAGTTACAGCAAGAACTTGCTGAAGAAAGAGACATTTACAATAATCTTCCATGGTACGGAAAGCTCAGAGAGTTCCTCTTCTAATGTGTGGCTTCCATCGTATTATACCAACTCAGATATCATAATTACAAAACAAATGAAATAGGATTATTTCCTACCAAAGAAAGAATAATGACACATAATTTATCTTGATAAAAAACATATATCCTCTGTTAGTAAATACGTTCAATTGAATGAAATGAATTAACAATAAATCTATAGATAATATACAAAAATATGCATTGAACTAAAGTGTAAACTACGGGCAATATTCATTTACCAATAAGATGTCGTGTCATTCATAAATATAAATAGTAACCAGGATTAAAATGTTCTCTAAATACCTCTTGTTTTCCTTCTAATTTCGCTGTTTAAATGCATGAAGTTGAAACCTAAAATAGCATCTGCTGTAAGAACACAACATCCATTAATAATATAACCCAACCAAAGGTACCCGTGCTCGGCCAATTTCCCAATGAAAATAGGACCAAAACACCTAGCAAATGTCTTACAAATATTCACTACTCCCATGACTTTAGTAAGCTCGTGCAGAGGAACTACCAGTGAAAGTAAAACTTGACGTGGTACTACATCCATGGCACTTGTTGAAAAATGAAGGACTAAAAATATCAGCGCCAAAAGCTGTCTGGTATTACCAACAAATGCAATACATATGAAGAAAATAGCCAGTGGGGCTTGAGCATAAATCATGGCTTTCACTGGACCTAAACTCTTGGTAAGGTACGCAGCTGGTAAAGACAGGAAAGCATCAATGGAATTTGTCACAAAGAAAAGAGTTCCTAGAGCAGTCGCAGTCATGATAAAAGTTGTCTTGAAGTAGAAAACAATCCATGCCGAGGGCATGAATCCGTATCCAAATGAATCCAACATGAAAATAATTACCAATCTCCAGAGAACAGATTTTGTGGCAGCAGAAAGAGCACCAGTTCTTATTTCATCTTCTATCGGTGATTCTGAAATAAGAGCAGTGGTTTCGCTGGTTTCCCCATTTGAAGTGCTATCACTCTCCATAGTCAAGTCTTCACTTGTAAGTACTTCAGGATAACCTGTTTCAACTTCACATTCACTAGAAAGGAAGCACATCAAAATAAATTTACCCAAGGCTATCAAAGAGTAAATTACAAATACTGCTCTATAACATTGTAAAATTTCCCAACCTTTAGCTTCATGTAACCAATCAACCATCAACCCACAAACCAAAGATCCAATTGCAGCGCCTGCGGTGGCAAAGAGGCCGTAAAATGCAAAAGTTTCAGGACGATGTAACATTGGAGTCAAATGAGCCATAGAAGCTTCTTCTACAGATTTGAAAGGTCCAGTCTCGTCACCCAGAGGTGATACAACCCCGATAATAGCAGCCAATAAAAGTAAATGGAAATTCAGAACAGTAGCAAAAACAATTCCAGCGGCCATCATCATTATAGTTCCAAAGATCATAACAAGTCTACGTCCGAAATGGTCAGCATACCAAGTTAACCAATAAGATAAGAAAGTATCACCAAGTAAAGTTAATGTCATAAATAAACCAATTTGGCTTTCCGATACGCCAAGTTTTTTCAAGAAAAGTGTTAATACTTGATTCGTGAGGCCAAAACTGGACATACGTAAGAACACTGATACCCATAGAATACGAACGTCTGAAGACGAAGATCTGAGAGACTTAATCAAATGCATCTTGATCTAAGGAAACAAATCAATCGTTTTATTTTTTTTGTGATTACCAAAAACACAAAAGAGTGAAACAATCAATTGCCGCAAAATCATAATCATTAAATAGAGATAATCGAGCAGAACGTCTGCCCTTAGTCTCAATCTCCGATGAGTGTCCAAAACGAGCTGGAACACGTACAAAGATGTCAGATACTCGTAAGGATTCAAACTACGAAAAGAGAAAAGAGAAACTTAAATCTAGCTTATTGCAAGTATATTCTAGTTTGTTTTGATTTTACCGTGCTATACCTTTTTTTCTCTTACTAGCTTGACAGAATATTTCAAATTTGCTCCAGCTTCTCTAGCACAAACATTTTACCAGTTTTACCTGCCTGAGCCCATTGTACTCTAATTAGTCTATGTACTCTGTCACAATTACATTAGTACTCGAGTCTCCGTTTGTGAACTACATGTCTATATGTATTCCGTTTGTAATCTACATGTCTACATGCGTTCCATTTGCACCCTAAATGTTCTTTCTGTAACAGCTCTTTGTCTCATCTCTCTGTGACAGCTCTCTATCGTCTCTCTCTACCATTCGATCTACACAAACGCCTCCCATCCCTATAGGTCCTCGCTTCTTCGCTTCTTCGTGGGATAACTGCACGGCACTCCCATAGCAGCCATTCGTCTGTTGCGTCTGCCGTTCTTCTCTACAGCTCATCGCAAAATGTGCCTCCATCATCACAGCTTCAATATAATCATCACAATCATCACAATCATCAACATAACTATCAACATAACTATCAACATAACCAACATCAGCACCACCACTATTATACTCCTACCTTACACAGTATACTCTCGTCTCTCCACGCACCCTCTCTCGCCGTCCCACTCACCACTCCCACCACCATCTCATCGCAAACTGCATAAATTCCTGCTCCCCATCGCTATACTGCATTTCAGTAGATTTAATTTTTGCTTGATTTTCATATTACTATTATTGTGGCTATATATTTTTTTATTATTATTATTTTTTTTTATTTTCGTTTTAATTCTTATTCTTATTATACTTCTTATTATACTTCTAATTGTATTTGATTATTATTATTATTTTTTTTTAATTCTTATACTTATTTGTTTTTGCAGTCCATTTTTACTTTTGCAATCCACATCACCCCCCTTCATCGACTATGACTGAGCCGGGCCACTCTCCTCTCCAGAATTTGGCCCTGGCGGCTGGAATTCTGGGACCCATGGCGCCTGACCAGAGCTCTGCAAATCTGCAGCTTTTGAACACCCCCAATGACCACATCATTCACCTGCAACAACCCCATTTCCTGGCAAGTATGCCAACTGCTGCTTCCACACAAGCTGTAAATAACCATGACCATAACCATGACCATAACCATGAATCATTGAACCATCAACCTTCTGACACCATTCAGACCACCGCTATGGACTCCAATTCTGCAACTTCAAATATAAACACCACCACTACTACTACTGGTGCTGCTGGTGCTGCTGCTGGTGACCCAACATCTCGTTCCAGTTCTACTTCAAAGCCCAAAGCTTCACAACCTCCAAAGAGAATGGCCTGTGTTGAATGTCGTCAGCAGAAGTCCCGTTGTGACGCCAGTGAAAGATACCCTCTTCCTTGTTCAAGATGTGTCAAAAAGAACCTTGGCTGTAATCTTAAACTGGATTACAAGAGAACCAGTAAAAGAGCTAAACTTGCTCAAATTGAACGGGAGTTTCTGGCGTTAAAACAGAAACTTGTAGAGGCCCAGACTACCGGAATGTCCCCTAAATTGCCAAACTCTCCAACTTTAAACGACTTGAATATGGCAAGACCCTCTAGTCACCCTGTCCACCCTTCTGGAATGAGGCAAACTCCCACTTCAGTCAGTGGCAATGTGCTACCATACGCCCTGCCAACTGCTAACCATTCTCTTATCCATTCCGTTCTGCATCTTAATTCTAGAATTAGCCCCGTCCAAAACACTCTTAACCCCAGTATAACTCATCATATGAGTTCTCCTAATAATACCAATTTGGGGCCAACTTCAAACCCTCAGCATACTCAAGTCCTTCCGGGACATCCAAATTTGCCAGTACAACCCCCTCCTCATCCTAATTCAGCGTATCGTGCTGGGTATGACTTACTGCCATCAACTAATTCTCTTCCAAACACACCTTCCATAAGACCTCCTCTTAACAATTTGCATACTCCACAGGAAGCAGTGAATTTGGATGAAAATACTTTGAATTGTGCCCAGAAAACTATCCATGACATTACCCTTGAACCTCGTTTGATCAAGATTCTTTATCAAGAATATGTCAACAACTACCATCCAATCTTGCCCATGGTGGAAGTTCAATTGGGTCCTCATAGATTATACAGCCTTTCTCCAGCTTTGTTCTGGGTGGTGATGATCATTTCCCTCCGTAGAATTGAAGAAGAAAAGGAGTTGATGGTCAAGCTTTCACCGATCATTAAATCCATTTTGGCTGAAATCTTGATTTCCCCAGTGACCCAGTATAATCCACAAGAACTGGAACAACCGATTTTAAATGAAGCTTCTGTCTATAGTGTCCAAGCTCTTTTATTATACTCTTTCTGGCCACCGATTACCTCGTCTCTTAGTGCTGATTCCTCTTGGAATACGTTGGGAGCTGGTATCTTCCTGGCCATGCGCTTGGGGATCCATACTTCCGATAAACCCAACGACGTAAGAACTTGGATTGCCTGTAATGTGGTTTCACAGACCATTGCTTCAACGTTTGGATATCAGGCATTTGCTCATTTCGATTCGTGTTCTTGGTCGGCCTCAAGAGCCCCAGTTCCTGGTGAATTATGTGCTATGATGGAAGTTGCCCAATTTGAAGACCAAATCAATAAGACTTTGAATCTGAATACTCTGGACCCTTATGGGTTAGCTGACCCAACTGAAAGATTGCCTCTTATTAAGGTTCTTTTACGTCATTTAGACGAATTGGATATTAGGTTAACTCAAGTCCAGCAATATGATGGTTTTAGAAATTTCCAGCTTTTGTTGGCAAGAGTCCATTTGCTTACGTATTATTTCATGGATCTGTCTAGGATAGCACTTTTTGAACTTCAAAAAGGGTTGGTCCAAGTTTATAATGCATCTGTTGCCCTTGTTAACCATGCCCAAATGTGCCAGGCAAAGGACCATAAATTCGTCAAGTATTTACCTGGTGTTCATGTGGTTAATATATGGCAAGCTCTGTGTATTATTGGTAAGATAGCACATCTGCCATTGAAGAAATTTATTGATTTTGGTACTGGGAAGGCCACTTATCAAGTAGCGGTAGAACTTGTAGCAAAAGCCCTGATTTTAAAACATGATATTCCGTATAGATCAAGTGGGATCATGAGGAATATGTGGCAAGTTTTCCGGGATCTAGATGAAAAGAAGGCTAATGAAACAGTTGAAGTTCAAATTCGAACCCGTATGTCGGCGCTGATTTTCTTTGATTGTTTGAATTTGTTAAGAAACCACGTTGGATCTATCAAGAGATCAGGACAAGAAGATCAAAATTTGGGAGAAGAAGAAATATCATCATCAGAAGAAGCAGTTGAATCGGAAACAGAAGTCAATAGTAAAGAAATGACTCCAGTAGGTAGAAGTGCAGCATCCATTTCAAGTCCAAAGAGTCAATCATCAACGTCTTCAAAGAAGAAAAGAACACTATCCGATGCCCACAACGTTGAAACCAAGGCCATGAAGATCATTCGAACTGTTCCTCTTGATCCGCAGCCAATTCAAGCACAAGGGAAGAGACTGAATATCTTTAATGTAGTGAATCTGTCTACGTCTCTGGATGCGCAAACACTGCCATTTCAGAACAATCATCATAATGGCAATACACCAACCCATGGATCAATATCAATGAACGCTGGAATCCATGGGAATGTCAATGGAAATGGAAATGGAAATGGAAATGGAAACTTAGCACCACCAACCATGCCACCAATTGCACAACCACATCAACATATGCAACCAATAACAAGACAACCACCACTACCACAATCCTTACAAATGCAAGGTAATAATATGAATCAAATGCAAAGAAACTTATATCATAATGGAGTTCCAATTAAAGAAGAAGTAGGATTTAAGAATCCAATATCGTTGACTGAAATGGTAATGAATGAACTGCCATTACAAATCAGTTTGGATTACTTGGATGTTCCAGCGTTGGATATCAATAGTGATTTATTGTGGAAGGATGTCGACAGTGTGATGAACGATTTCGGGTTCCACACATGATGTATCAATATGTAATATAGAATAAGAATAAAGATAAAGATAAACCTATCAATTACTATAAGCTAGATATAAGAGAACACTGTAACTAGCTATGTACAATCTGTAAACTGCCTATATTAGCTATAACTATCTGTAAACTATCTATGAGATAACTATACCCTAACTATGCTAACCATATATTAGCTATAATCGAACTAGATGTCTACACATATAGAGTATGAATGTACTATCTATTATTTATCGTATATATACTTCCAGCGAATTGTTTCATAAAATATATTAATTTAGTATATCATAAAGTACATGAATTTGGAATCTCATAAAATATATCAGCATAGATCAAAAAATATGATTGTATCAGTCGCTATACTTTAACTTCGCATGTACCAGAACCTTCTCTTCTCTTTTCTTCTTCTTCTTCTTCTTCTTCTTTAGTGAGACACATCTTTCTGGTCACACGCGATCTCCCACAAGTCGCCACTCGAAACACCTGCCCTCCCACTCACACACATTCGGGGTGCGGGTCGTGTGCCGCCCGTGAAAAATTTACTGCAAAATCAGAAAACCAGTTGGATTTACGATTAAGTTGAAACTAAAAAGACCAGAATTCAAAAGGGTAGTTTCTAATCATGTCTGCTTACGACGATATTGAGAACGCCACTCCAGATATTGTGATTGGAGGACAACAAGAAGAAGAACAAATCGAAATCCAATATGAACATGACGTAGAATCTGAAGAAGAAAATGAAGCAGTTACTAATCAAGAACAATCAACCGCCGAAGTTTCTGCTAAAAAATCAGTTGCCTTCGCCTTGGATGAAGAAGATACTTTCGATGAAGAAGCCGCCAAGAGAGAATTCGAAGAAGGTGGAGGTTTACCAGAACAACCAGAAAACCCTGATTTTGCTGAATTAACTCCTCTTTCTGCTGATATTATAAACCGTCAAGCTACCATTAACATTGGTACTATTGGTCATGTTGCCCATGGTAAATCTACCGTTGTAAGAGCCATCTCTGGAGTTCAAACTGTTCGTTTTAAAGATGAATTAGAAAGAAATATTACCATTAAATTGGGTTACGCTAACGCCAAGATTTACAAGTGTGATTCTCCTGAATGTCCTGAACCAGATTGTTATAGATCTTTTAAATCTGATAAAGAAATTCATCCTAAATGTCAACGTGAAGGTTGTAATGGTAGATATAATTTGGTTCGTCATGTTTCATTTGTTGATTGTCCAGGTCACGATATTCTTATGTCTACTATGCTTTCAGGGGCAGCTGTTATGGATGCTGCTTTACTTTTAGTTGCTGGTAATGAACTGTGTCCACAACCACAAACTTCTGAACATTTAGCTGCTATTGAAATCATGAAATTAAAACATATCATTATTTTACAAAATAAAGTTGATTTAATGAGAGAAGAACTGGCTATGGAACATGAAAAATCCATTGTTAAATTCATTAGAGGTACTATCGCTGATGGAGCACCAATTGTTCCAATTTCAGCTCAATTGAAATATAATATTGACGCTGTCAATCAAATGATTGTTAAAACTATCCCAGTTCCTCCAAGAGATTTCATGGCTCTGCCAAGACTTATAGTTATTCGTTCTTTCGATGTTAATAAACCAGGTGCTGAAATTGATGATTTGAAAGGTGGTGTTGCTGGTGGTTCCATCTTAACTGGTGTTTTCAAAATTGGTGATGAAATTGAAATTCGTCCTGGTATTGTTACTAAAGATGATAACGGTAAAATCCAATGTAAACCTATTTTTTCAAATGTTGTATCTCTTTTCGCTGAACATAATGATTTGAAATTTGCTGTTCCTGGTGGTCTTATCGGGGTTGGTACTAAAGTGGATCCTACTTTATGTCGTGCTGATAGACTTGTTGGTCAAGTTGTTGGTGCTAGAGGCAACTTACCTCTGATCTTTTCTGATATTGAAATTAATTATTTCCTTTTACGTCGTTTATTGGGGGTTAAGACTGATGGTCAAAAACAAGGTGCTAAGGTCCGTAAATTAGAAAGTGGTGAAGTTCTTATGGTTAATATTGGTTCCACTGCCACTGGTGCTAGAGTTGTAGCAGTTAAAGCAGATATGGCTCGTCTTCAATTGACTTCTCCAGTATGTACTGAAGTTAATGAAAAGATTGCCTTATCTCGTCGTATTGAAAAGCATTGGCGTTTGATTGGTTGGGCCACAATCAAAAAGGGAACTATCTTGGAACCAGTAGCATAGTGTACTTTAGTATATATTATTAGGGGGGATGTAATGGAGAAATATAAGAAACCGTACAATAATAATGTAATCATGGGTTCTACAATGTAATGGGTTTATCTACAATGTATCTAGGCAGTGTATGTATTCTCTATGTTCTAACCTATATATTTACCCTTCTTCTTCTTCTCTTCTTCTCTTCTTCTCTTCTTCTCTTCTTCTCTTCTTCTCTTCTTCTCTTCTTCTCTTCTTCTCTTCTTCTCTTCTTCTCTTATTCTCTACCTTCTCTACCTTCTCTTCCGATTCTCCCGTCAATCATTATGATAGTCAGCATCATCTCGTGGAAGTTGTCACTCTGCAAGAATTTAGGAAGTGAGTCTTGCTCCATTAGCCTGAATATATGAATATTTATCTCTTTCAAGGCAGAATCGATCCGACACAATCTTGATATGCCCTTTTCAACTGAAAGCTTCGGAAAGTCAACCAATTCCTGTGACACTTTCGTTTGAAGGTTGTGGCTGACATTAAGTAAGTTGGGTGCTTCTGGTGATATGAAATTCTGGTAGATGTATTTGGCCAAGGCTAGGTTGTTCCCCAATTCATTCTTCATTTCTTCAGCAGGTATTCCTAGCCTTGTAGATTTCTTCAACATCCGTATCTTTCCATGGAACAGACGAAAGCAAACACAGAATACGTAGTTTTCATCACAAAACTCCCATACTAAATGCTCTCTGAAAAGAAATCGAAATCCAGCGTCCAGAAACACTTGATTAAGCAGGAAATTCGTAGAAACTCGAATACTTGATTGCATCAGCTGAACCAGAGTTAACTCTGAACCTTCTGATGATGAATTTACCGTATTACTAGCAAATTCTAAACTTAGTGATGATTGCCCTATTTCGTTGCTCTCGGGTATAGCCAGATCTGTTTCAATATTATTGACCGAGCTAGATTTAAAGTAATTTTCTTCATCACTTTGATTATTGAAACTAGATGTACGTAAAAGGTCAAATTTCTTCGATCTCTTAACAATATCAGAGTTTTTAGAACTTTTCGAAGAACCTTTGGAACCTTTGGAATCTTTGGAATTGTCAGACTTTGTAGATACCTCAATGTTAATGTCATCACTTTCTCCATTCCGATACCAGTGGCACACTTTCCGGCCCAAGTTGCTTAGCTGATAAAACGCTTCGCTCAGGCCAATAAAGTGGTCAATTCGAGATTCAGACTTCGGCACTGGGTCTAGTACTTTGATGCCAAATATTAAGTTTGCAATACCTAGCACTTGGCCCTCATTTATGCAATTTGTACAGTCGCTGATCCATTGTAAAATAGCCTTCCCGGACACTTGGAACTTGGAGTTTAGTAAACGTACTCCTGGCTCCGATACAAAGTACTGGCAGTGGGATTGCAGTTTCGGGTTATTAAAGTAACGATGGTAATCTGGGAACATATCCACCGGTCCATAGGGATGTAACTTATAGTCAATAACAACCCCAGAGAGATAGCCTATATTTTTATTATCGTTATTATATTGCTCTTTACGAAGTTTAGATGCAAATGTCCCCAGAATGGGAGTTTCTGGGATGATGTTTTCTTTTTCCAAATTATTAGTGGATTCAAAGAATCCAGTTTCCTTGGTATTTGCTTTCATCCTCTTCAAGTCGTCAACCATGTGGTCCCATTCGTTTTGGTTCCATACATTTGGAACAGCACCCATCATCCTGATGAAAATCAAGAAGATCAACGACCTGGAGTACAAGATATTCCCGGAATCGTTATGTTCTAGGCAAACAAGGTTCATTGAATTGAAGCTTGAATTCAATACGGGGATCTTAATCTCAGGAAGACAAAGCAACTCAAACTCTTGACGAACGATAGCTAAACCTTTCGGGGTAGGCTGGAGTTCCAAAAGAGGGTTGTAATCAACAGCAGTTCGTTCTCTTGGACTATGAAGCAACTTGGCCTTGAAGAAAAGACGAAGTAAGAAAGTAGCCTGTTCTTTCGGTATTTTGAAAGAGTAGAATTCATCACAAGACCGTCCGTATTGGGCAAGGTCCATATAGGCCATTGCTTCCAATGCCTGTTGGGAAGTAAATGAATAAGGGAAATGGCGTTGGATCTTGAAAAACAGCTTATTCTTATTATTATCCTTTTCTTCTAGCTGAAGTTTCCAGATAAGAAGAAAGAATATCCTGAACAAGCACGATATGTCTATTGTAGAAGCGTTCATGTTTGATCAGTATTCTCCGCTATCAACATATCCAGCAGTCATACAGTGATGTACTGGTATCTATAAATATAAATATCTATATATATAGATAGGTGGATAGATAGATATAATAGTCTTCTCTGTTGGCTGCTATTGCCTATTTATATGATCCCCAAGCCGTGCCACATTTCCAACTCTCTACACTTATCCGAAACACCTAGTGTGGTATACCATATTTGGTGTGTGAACCCTGTTTGAAGTTTGATTGTTTGCTTCGCAAAGTCTGTTTCTCGTTCTTTCTTTCTTCTTTTTGCAACAACTTTCGAACCACTAACTAAACGCCGAACAAGGGGGGATAAAACTACCGAAACTGGAATACCAATTAGTGACATTGTACGTGAAACAGAAAATATGCAACACACAATAGTTCACCCCCGTACACCCATGTTCCATTTGCAGAGCTAGCCTATCCTATTGATCAATCTATCAGCCTGTCTTCGCTGATTAGCTTCATGTGGATGTTTCAAATATGTGCCTTTAAATAATAATATTATTTAATAATTTTTTATTATAATATTCATTTTATTTTAGCACGTCAATCGCATTATTATTTGAGGGTTATTTTGCTTACTTTGTTTTCCTTACAGTATTTGCACTGATTTTAGAAGTTCGTTATTTTTCTCCACTATTTTCATTACTTTATTATTTTATACTCCACTAATTTTATTATTTAACGAGAACAAGCCAAATAGGTAAACAGGTAAGTAAACAGGCAGACAAGACAGAAACAAAGCATTAGCCACGGAGAATTACCTTAGGGAGTCGTAAGTCTATTATCTTCTGTTTGTATTCCCTATTTGTATACTCTATTATTTTCTGCTTGTATTTGTATTATACTCTGTTTGTATTTTCTTGTGTTTGCATACTCTATTATCTGTATGTATGTTTGTTTGTTTGTTTGTTTCTCTACATAAGGTTGCTTGTGTACGGTCGTTAGTCTATTTGTACGGTTATTATATATTACTTTTGTCTATTCTATTACAGTGTGATCTCCATTATTCATAAATCATTTCTTACTCTATCAAAGTCGAGTAAATCTCTTTACAAGACTACCTTCAACCGTGATATGGTTCAATTCTTCTAATGAAACATCCAACAGCACCATTCTATCACTCTCGATTACTCCAGAATGATATCCTGGTAATTTTTCTGTAGTAGGTGCCGATGGAGGTTCAACTAGCAAATCAACTCGATACAAATTTTCCCAACTGCTCTTCATTATAGTATGTGGCCAAATCCTTTGTGAAATCTTGATGTTTGAAACTACCGTGGTATCGGTAGCTGAAGTCCCCGCTGCAATTGCTGTGGTGGAACTGATATTATACATTTTCATCATTTCTTCGTACTCCCTATATGCTAAGTTGAAATTGACCACTTGTATTTCATATTTTTCTATCCATCTTGCTGCTGCTATCGCCAATAGAAGCTCAAGTTCCGATAATGATCGAACAGCTGATTGGATATTGTTAACCAGCTTATTGGCCATGTAATTAAGTAAATTCTGTTGTTGGATGAATGGCTGGAGCACAGAAACTTTGGAAACAGCATATTTCACCGAATTATTGAATTCCCGGTAGTTCTTGACACTATAGAAATTCTGAACTACCATGTGTTTCAATACAGTAATATTTGGTTTATCTGAGTCGGATCCTTTATCATTCTTAGTATTATTGTTATTGTTACTTCCCTGTTTATCGCTTTCAGCAGTTGCACCATTCCCATTTTCTGTAACATTTTCTACAAGTTCCTCTCCATATAAGTCTAGCACGCTCTTGTTCCACGATTTGCCAAAGGTTTGATCATCCAAACTACTGATAACGTCATCTGGCAAAAGCAAACCTAGCTTGGCGTTATCCCAGAATTCATCCACTGTTTTGGGCTTGGCAATGAAAATTATCCGCTGACTGAATCTACTTCTAACTCTTCTTTCAAGCAATTCTCTAGTAGTGATTTTAGTGGTGATACCAAGTACACAAACAGCGTTAGAAGAACTCTGACTGAGATCCAAGAGATTATACAATAACGTCTGTTTGCTTGGTAGAGTCAATTTCTCCACTTCTTCCAAGATAAAGATGATCGATAATCCTCCTTCAAGGCTGTTATTCTCCAACACAGCCAAGATATTACTGAACGTGTCACTAAGTGATCTTTGTTCGAAACTACCAGAAAACTCGAACCCATGGGCTCCTAGTTTGGCAAAGCTCAGGTCTAATTGACGAGCTATTTCTCTCATTGCAGTGGTTTCATCGTGTTGGTGGAAGGCATTCAACTGTACAACAATGAACTTCTTCTGGTACTTCTTGGTGACTTCCTGGAGGGCCCGGTGGACGATTTCTGTTTTTCCAACTGCTCTGGGGCCGATAAGCAAGGCCAGATGTGATTCGTTATCTCGTACCGTATGTTCAAACATGCTATACACTTCATTGTACTTTGGAAGCAAAGAAGAAGACCTCTGTATGTCCAAGTACCCTGTTTTCCCTGAAAGCTGGGACAATACCGTCCTTTTCACCTTGGTGACATCACCGATGGATGGGCCTTTACTTCTAGAAGAAAAGTTCTTCAATCGTTGAAGAGCAGCAGCCAAATGGACCTTTGGAGTAGCATTCAGCCCACTGCCTTTAGAAGATGATGAAGAAGAAGTAGAAGATGTGGTTGCTGGTTCAGCAAGTCTGTTGGCTAATTTGGCATTAGAATGCTCCAAATCGGGCTCGTCAAGGTCAACTGCGTTGGATCTTTGCAAATCATAAGGAATTGGTCCCTTTGACGAATTGAAAAGCTTTATTTTCTTAAGATTGATCGTCTGGAGCCGTTTTCTGGGCTTGGACGAAGGGATGGTGGGGGCTGAAGTAACGGAAAGTGGCTCTTCAGAGCCCAGCTTGTCGACACCATTGGAAATCAAATTAGGGTTAGAATTAGAATTGGAATTTGAATTAGAACTAGTCTGATCGTCGTGATCTTCTTCCTTGTTATTATTATGATTATTATTGTTGTTGTTGTTGTTGTTGTTGTTGTTGTTGTTGTTGTTGTTGTTGTTGTTGT
>JAJMEV010000092.1:0-18079 GCA_030574355.1 Kurtzmaniella natalensis | reverse complement strand
TGGTTCTGGTTCCTCTAGTGCTACCGGTTCTGGATCTTCTTCTGCTACCGGTTCTTCCAGTGCTACTGGTTCTGGATCTTCTTCTGCTACCGGTTCTGGCTCCTCAAGTGTTACTGGTTCTGCTTCTTCCAGTACTTCAAATTCCGGTTCTTCAACCACTAGCGGTTCCGGTTCTAGCTCAACTGGCTCTGGCTCTGGTTCTGGTTCTGGCTCTGGTTCTGGCTCTGGCTCTGGCTCTGGTTCTGGCTCTGGCTCTGGCTCTGGTTCTGGTTCTGGCTCAACTGGCTCTGGTTCTACTGGCTCTGGCTCAACTGGCTCTGGTTCTACTGGTTCTGGCTCAACTGGCTCTGGTTCTGGTTCTACTGGTTCTGGCTCAACTGGCTCTGGTTCTACTGGCTCTGGCTCAACTGGCTCTGGCTCAACTGGCTCTGGCTCAACTGGCTCTGGCTCAACTGGCTCTGGCTCAACTGGCTCTGGCTCAACTGGCTCTGGCTCAACTGGCTCTGGTTCTGGTTCTGGCTCTGGTTCTACTGGCTCTGGCTCAACTGGCTCTGGTTCTGGTTCTGGTTCTGGTTCTACTGGCTCTGGTTCTACTGGCTCTGGCTCTGGTTCTACTGGATCTGGCTCTGGTTCTACTGGATCTGGCTCAACTGGTTCCGGTTCTGGTTCTGGTTCCGGTTCTTCTGGTTCCGGTTCTGGTTCCGGTTCTTCTGGTTCCGGTTCTTCTGGTTCCGGTTCTTCTGGTTCCGGTTCTTCTGGTTCTAGCGCTTCCAGTGGTGCTTCCAGTGGTGCTTCCAGTGGTGCTTCCAGTGGTGCTTACAGTGGTGCTTACAGTGGCCAATCTTATTCCAATTACACCATTATTTCAGATACTCACACTACCCCTAGTACCAAAACAATTATTAATGCTAATACTGGAGTACCTCATAATATTGCTACAGGTACAACCATTGTTCTTGGTTCTGGTTCAACTACTAAATCTCCTGTGGCCTATGTATCTACCCCAGTTGTCGTTGTTTCCTCTATTTCCAGTTCTTCAAATACTGATATCAACGCTCAAGAGACTGCTTCAACTTCTGCTCCTCACGTTGTGATTCCAACTGCTAGTGCAGATTCTGGTGCAGTTTCATTGAAGGCTAGAAATATTATTATTTATTCCATTTTGACTATGGCAGCTTTCTTCGCTTAATAGATCAATGATTTTATGTATGAGTGGTTTAGAGCCTAAATTCTGTATTTTTGATATTGGAGTGGCAATAGTTTACGTTCATTTGTTACTTGTTATTAAACAAGTTTTATATACCCTTTCCTTTGATTTCAATTTTCGACCAATAGTCAATCTCCGTTGCTGTTATTTATTATTCTAATACCTGTCCTTCGTTTATTATTAACTTCCTTCAAATATAATATATTCAGTTTATTTTCTTGGTGTAGCCTATAACGCTTATGTTGATATATCTTTGAATGTAATAACTTAAAGTAATTGGGTATTATATACTTTCAGACAGATTTCAATTCATAAAAATTGCTAGTTCCCACTCTTTTGTATTCATTTTGTTGAATTGGTCTTACCTCCCAAAGAAGTAGTTATGCTATATCCATGGGTTTCCATAGCCGATGTTTATTTATTTTGAAACGATGAAACGGCTCTTGTTTCATGTTCATTTTTATTTTTATTTTGATTATCGTAAATCCTATCTGAATGTTTAGCGTCCCACTTATGTTGACATAGGGGGAGATGTAAATGATTATGCTCAACCCGGAAAAACAATTCGTATTCATGCTTCGTTGCATGGGATATACAGTTTCCCAATCATTATTTCCTATCATTAAATGGCTGTTTTACACGCGTTTGCTCTTTTATGGTTTCTGGCCATCAGTACACCTAACCAAAAACTATGCTGAGGTTGTAGAGGCAAGTACAGATTAAACCGAAGTACTCGTAGTGGTTTGAACGAAATAAATGGCTCAGTAATTAGGAGACTACCTTATAATAATACATAATATATAAACAAAATGAAAGGGACAGATTTTTCAAGTTTCTGACTTCTAAATCATTTTCAATGAGGAATATATAATATGATCTACTTTGTAATTAAAAAACCTTAAAAGAGTCCTGTTATATCAATTAATACCACAGCTAAACAGGGAAATTACTTAAATATACAGTATATAGGTGATTATCTTTGTACTAGTGGAAGATCTAGGACATAGTTCAGTCAAAAGTGGCAGTATATGAACAGTAACATACTAAATAATAAAACCCTTACACCCATACAAATTTATGCTTCTTGGGTACTCTTCTTTTATTATGCCTGCAGCACACAGACAAGTAGAATAGCCCAGCACAGTAAAATGCGAATGCCGCCCACCAATTTATTCTATGCGGTGAGACAGATAAGACAGTACAGCATAGTCAGATATAATGAAGAGAATACACAGAATACATAGAAGGTATTATAGTAGGTGCAGTATATAGTTTATAGAATTAAGAATATAATGTCAATCCATACCCCTAGACTACCCACTGCTTCCGCTGCCTACTTCCTCTACCTGCTTCCCTGGTGAATCTTTCTTTGCCGCATTCTGACATCCAGCCACAGCAGGATTCCGCTATCTTATCCTGGTTTATGCACCTCCATGATTCCGTCATTTCAAGCGCTCATCACTTAGTCTTGAACTCCACATCCCAAATCTGGCCTGCCATTTCCAGACAAGCGCTTATTTGTTCCGTTACGGTCGCAATTTGCTTGCTTTATTTTAGAGCCTTAATTGTATGGCTAGATTTTTCTTTTTATTTTGACCCTACTATATTATTTATAACTACTTAGACACCATGCCGATTAACTTCTATGTGGGTCATCCTTCCCTTTCCATCCTCCCTCAACAACAGGTTGCCGATGCTTACAAGAAAGTTATCCTCGACACTGACTACACCAAGATTCTCCAAGACCCTAAAAATCGCCATCCATTATCCTACGGTACCGATCCAGGAAATATCGTAGTAAGGAAATCTATCGCAGCTTGGAATGATGCCAACTTTGATCGCCAATCTAAACCTTCCGATCCAGATACAATCAATATGACCGCAGGTGCATCATACGGGATTGCAAATATCTTGAGTTCTTTAACCTCTGTAGCATTGGGGATCACTCAAAGAGCTTTCATTGTCACTCCTTGTTACTACTTGATCAATGGGGCTTTCATTGACGCTGGATATGAAAATAAGATCACTGCAATCGATGAAGTATCCAATGGAGAATATGACATTGATTTGGATCACTTGGAACGTGAATTGATCAAGTATAGCCAAGGCTTGGAACCTGCAGATCAAGGTAAGCCAGTAAACGTTAGAAAAGATCCAATTGGAAGATGTGACGGGTTATATAAGAAATTCAGATTTGTCATCTATATTGTACCAACATTCTCTAACCCAAAGGGTACCACATATTCAGTGAAAACAAGACTTAAGCTTTTGGAATTAGCCAGAAAATACGATTTATTGATCATCTCTGACGATGTTTACGAACTCCTTGACTATTCTGAAGACAAAGATCATCAACATATTCCTAGAATCGTCTACTTAGATAGGGACACTTTACCAGATTGGGATGCTTATGGTCATACTATCACTAATGGTACTTTCTCCAAGATTATTGCTCCTGGTCTTCGTACCGGTTGGCAAGAAACTGCTACTCCTAAATTGGCAAAACAACTAGCTATGACTGGTGCAAACAATTCAGGTGGTTCTCCTTCTCAATTGGCCCAGACAGTAGTAAGTGACCTTGTTGTTACGGGACAATTAGATACTATCATAGAAGGATTAGTTTCTACTTTTAAGAAGAGATCAAAGGCCCTCAAGAAGGCAATTGCTGAATACTTGCCTAATACAACAAATGTCTATGGAGGTGACGGTGGATACTTCTTTTGGGTCGACTTAAACCGTGAAGACAAAGATCATAGAGAAGTAGTTGCTTTGTTGAAGGAAAAGGGGGTTATTCTTGCTTCTGGTGATGACTTTGAAGTTTATGGAGATAAAAGAGATTGGGGCCGTAATGCTGTTAGATTGTCGATCAGTTCTTTATCAGAAGAAGATATCGACAAGGGAATTAAGTTATGGGGTCAAGTTTTGAAAGAAGAAGGTTACTTCAACTGACCTGACTGTCTAAAGTCTAAAAACGATCCCTAAAATATATTATAAAATAATAGAAGGAGAAAGAGTAAAAAAGTAAGAGAAAGAGAGACATTAATATATACAACCAAAGTTGTTTTAATAAACAATACTTAAATTTGATTTACCAAGAACCAAAATCTAGTAAAAACAAAAAAAAAGCATTAACTTATCATGTTAAATATTAAGTATCTTATTGTTAGTATACATTTTCTAAAAGGATATGTGAATTGGCATTTTCAGCGTAGATCTTGGTGTAACTTTTTCTAATCTCATGGATAATCGATATAGGCAAGTGTTGTCATCATAGATGCCATATGAAGGGATACATACAATATAATAAATTTTATACGTTCCATCCAAAAATGGTTGTAAAACTTCTGAAGTTTTTTTTTCTGTATGAATTTTTTCAAACTTTTAGAAGCGACTTCTGGAAGACTTACCCGGACAATTGAATAGAAGAGGGCATAGACATATATGGGAAGCATTGACTTTAAAGTAATGCAGAGACTACCACTAAGTGTGAAACATTTTAAGATGTGCGTGTGTGGGTGGGTGCACGGGTTTTATAATTCAAACGGCTACATATATGATTCCACCATGAAGTAGTTTTCGTTCCATTACCACATATCTATACAAATATCCTATTTAACGCCACAATCTCCACTGGGTTTTATCATACAATAATAATAGTACTTTAGCCTAATTTCCGGGTCCGGTTTCGAGCTTGATGAAGCTTATCGGAGGTTCTTTCCAAGTCTTGTTGGAACTCATCTATAAGGTCATTTTGTTCAGCCACCTCTTGATTAATCATTTCTCCAATTTCACGTTGTCTCTGCACTATTTTCCTCAAGTTCTCTACTTCAAGATCTTGTTTTTGATGTATTTGTAATTGTGCTTGTAATAACTCTTGATTGCCCAATGGGAGCGTATCTTTTGTTTCTACGGCTGCATTTGCTCCTCCTAGACTCCTACCGCCGGTATTTGACTGAAATAATAGGCCACGATCACTCAATGTTTGAGAGGCACCAATATTATTACCATTATTACCATCATTATTATGGTGGCTCTTACTAGATTGAATCTGGGTAAGTAATTCTGCCAGGTCTCTTAATTCTTTTAAGTTTGCCCGCTTCTTACGTATTTCAGCACTACTAAGTCCCAATCCATTCAATTGTTTATCGAGACCGTCTATACTAGGAATAAGAATCTTAATTGCCTTCTCCCTAGCAGACATTTTATCTGCCAAAATTGCATCTGGAGACCTTATTGATTCTGTTATAGACTCTACAAAATATTTGACATTCCTTGCCAATTCTTGCCAACTATTAATATCCAAATCACTAGATGCTCTGGCCTCCAATGTAGCGATATTAGAATCAGAGCTAGATGAGATGGAGGAGCCATTGGCAGCTATAGCAGAAGCAAATGTACTGGGTGTGAATTTGAAGTTCACTGGGAGATTAAGAAATTCACTAACTGGCACCAAATTCTGAAGTTCTCTATCACTTAGAATGGCATTCAAAAACACAGGTAATTGTTGTCTACGTTCATCAATGACAGATTCAGAGGGCCCAAACCATGACAGGTTCCGTTTAGGTGGAAGTTCATACGGAAAGTCCTGTTCTTTTATCCCTAAATGCTTACAAATAGCAGTAACAAGCATCGTGAAATCTGAATATCGTTTCAAAACAGTTATACTACGGAGAGGAAGCTTGACAGTTACATGGTAATAAACCACCTTGTTGGTGGTACTGGTCTTGCTAATAGCGGCAATCTGATACATCTCTTTGATGTATTTCCGTCCTAAATAAAAATAAAAAGCTAAAATAAATACATAAACAACCAAAGGATCAAAAGTATGCCAAATGAACCACAAACTTATCTAATTTCACCTTGATTTTCTTCCCTTCGATTACTAGTTTCCTTATAAATTATTTTTATTTTTATTTTTATCTATTTGATTTTATTTTTTTATGTTCTTAGACGAGGCGCCACTGTATGCAGGAGATAAGAACTGACGCACTCAGTCCCAAAACGGGAATTCTGGATGTTGGAAGATTCCACCCGTACACCACAGTTTTCCATCGTTTCCTGCACACAGACATAGCAACCATCAATTGCAGCAACTATTAAGAAAATGAAGGAGGGGGAATTTTATAACTCGTTTATGTTTGTTTTTTGCATCCACTTCATATACAGTCAATTGGATAGAGAAGTACAATGAGTATCAACGGAGAGTCTACAGGGAACCCTAAGAGCCATGCTCCAAGGACATTGGGCGAACATGAACCTCTTTCTCCGGTGCCACCGGAGCCTATTTCTTCTTCCTCTGCTCCTGTTGCAAATGTAGATCCAGAGAGAGAACCACTTTTACCACAACAGGACTTTGTTTCACCTGACGACCCAATAGTTTCGCCATTGAATCTTTTCAAAATTAGAGCACTTCGTTTTGTCAGTATTTTGGTTCTTATCGTCAATATCTTACTTTTCTTTATCTTCCTCTTATCAGACTTTGTTTCTATCCCTGGTTTGGATAGCAAAGGAGCTTCCTTCTTGGATCTTGATGTCTTGGCAATTCTAGGCATGAGCAATTTGCTTACCCTTTGGTGTTTTGACATCCCTGCTTATTTTGAGAGAATAACTGGCTATATCGTTGCTGGCCTCTTGGGGTTTGATTTTTTGGTGGTAACTATTTCTAGGTTATCTAGTAATTATTTTGGAGTAACAGCTCAGTTATTACTTATTTGGGCTTTTGCAAATTTTCTCTTCAATTCACTAGTGGACTACTGGGTGTATGAAGGCCGTAAGTTCCAGGAAATTAAGTACACTGGGAGAGAAGAAACTAGAAGAACCATTGGAGAACTTTTCGTTATCTTTATAAAATCGATAGTAAAGCTTTTCATTGCTTTACTTGTTACTGCAATCAGCATTACCATTTGGGTCCAGTGTTATGACCTGTTTACAAAGCCTTGGGGTGATTTGGTCCCAGTTGATAACGATTCATTTAAGGTTCACTTATCATGTTACGGTGTAGAGGCCAACACTACTAGGTCTGCTGACAGAAAACCAATTATTTTGGTGGAAGGTGGGCAACTGACATCCAGTGAAACCACCCAAATTTGGATTGAAGAATTGTTTCATTTAAATCAAATTGAAAGTTATTGTATCTGGGATCGTCCAGGGTACGGATTTTCGGATAATGCTCCTTCGCCAATATCAATTGGAATCACAAACGAATATTTGAATGAAGCACTTCGGAATAAAGGTATCTCGGGACCATTTTCATTGGTAGGATTTGATATTGGTGGGTTATATTCTCGATTGTACGCTGCAAAATACCCAGGATCTGTACATTCTTTACTTTTAGTGGAAAGCTGGCATGAAGACCTTCTTCTTAATAACCCATTTACGCATGCTGATAATGATGAAGATTTTAGTTTATTTAAAAATATCTTAGAGCCTATGAATCGTTGGACTGGTTTCAAACTCTGGCTCAGAGGTATGGCTTCACCTTTTGGAATCATTTCAAATTTACATTGGCTTATCCATCCAAGAAAGTATACATCCAAGAGTAGAATATTCGGGAAAGACATGATACATTCTCTGAAGTATTTGAAAGCAAGATTACAGGAAGAGATTACGTCAGCTATTCTTTCACACTACGAACTTAGTGAATCTAATTTACACGACATACCCATGAGTGTGATTTCATCCGATTTTATGATTAAGAATTCGGCTACTTGGGGTCTGTGGCAGAGAAAGTTAACTAAGCTTAGTGCCAATGGATTGGAATGGGTTGTCGCTGATTCCAGTGGCCATTGGATATGGGAAAGTGCCAAGGGAAAGAAGCAATTACAGGATTTGTTAATCCGCTTATTAGGAGAATAAAAATGTATATCAGGTAGCAGATGTAGGTATAAAAATATATATATAAAAGGAACCATTAATGTGTGAATCCCCATTGTAGGAGGTGTTTGACTATTTAAAATTATTTAAAAATATTTAAAATTATCCTGATTTGAACTGCTACTAATACAATCTACAATAAAAACCAATATCTAGCAGAGGATAGCTTAAGGCAAGTAAATAAGAACATTTCGCAGTGCTAGGAGAAGATGTTATATGTGGCAATGAAGAGCTACAGGAAAGGAAACTGGAAACTGAAAGCTGTCAAGGTCAGGTAGTCAACTGGTGCTTCCACGCATAAAAGAGACCTTCCTGAAGTGGCCACAACATTGAGGAGAATACATACTACTAAACCAAGCCTACCCCTCCTTCCGTCGTCTACTCGTCAAGGCAAGATGCCTTCCTCCCATTCGCTGTTCTCTTTATCTTTGTTCAGCTGAGCTTGTGTCTCGTTTTTTTTTCTTTCCCCATATTCTACCTTCTCTCTGTTCCATCCCTCCGTCTTGCTCTGTTCCACTTTTCCGTCTCGCTCTGTCGCTCCGTCTCGCTCTGTCGCTCCGTCTCGCTCTGCTGCTTACGCACGCTTTCGTTGATCTTACGATCCTTGTGACCTTTCGCACCCCGCCCTCACCTTGCCCTCTATCTCCATCTCTCTCTGGATAACCCTCATGCTTCCTACTACTTTCTCCTTTTTCCTTTCTCCTACGTTTCTGTGCTAAACCCTCGCATTCCCCCTTGTAACCTTCATTCCCAGTCAACTTACTCCGCCCTTACCCAAGCAGCCTGCACATATCCTGGCCACCCACCCTCACGCTCACTCTTTCTCTTAATTGTAATCCTTATTGTTATTATTATTGTTGTTGTTGTTGTTGTGCACGGATAAACAAATCAATCTTTCACATACTCCCAAAAGGCTACCACGCATTTTGCCTTTTGCCTTTTTGCCTTTTTGTCTCACACATTCTCAGCTGTGTTCTCCTTAGTCAATTTCTTTTACGGGCAAAAAACCTCAACAATACAGACCCGTCACACTCACACAATCCAGATTTGCAACGGAAGGTTTTTAGATATCCACTTTGTAACTCGAGTGGTTTCTGGCGTGTCAAATCTCCCATTGAATAGTGCTACTGTACACCCCGACCTTTCTGTCTCTAGCCATCCTACTGACTAGTTTCTGGCGTATTACCCCCCCTTTATTTTGTTGTTCGCTTAGGATTTGGATTTGGATTTGGATTTGGATTTGGATTTGGATTTGGATTTCGATTATTTAATTTCCTAAAATATACACCACACACAACTACTTCCAGACCCGGAAAACTCCAAAACCACAAACATCCCAAGGTTTCCCAAATAAAGCTCTGAATCTTCTACATTCTCGAGCCTTACTTTGCTGACTAATCTACTCCAGCTACTGTCCATACCCGTGACCTCTCGATAGCTGATGGATCGAGGGTCCTCTGTAACACAACTGCCTTCCGGCGTTGGCTATTCTAGCTCGCCTTCAGGTCCTGGATCCACTTCGAAGGGAACTATTCGTTCAGTTCTGGGCACTCTGGTCAATTCGGTTCGTTCTCTGAGCTTTGGTGTACCCAAGGGGAAAGGCGTATCTGGCACTTCACTGTCCCAATCCCCAAATACTACTGCTACTGCTATTACTACTACTGCTGCTGTTTCCTCTGCTGCTAATGATAATGCATCTCTGTCTCCCAAATTGGATCAGACGAATAATAACAATTCTACTGGCAGTACTGCCCTAAACGGCCTGGCAAATGCCCTGACTAATAGCACAAATAGCGATCCTTCGTATGGCCCTAGCCTACAACCAAGACGCCTGCTGTTTGGCTTGAGTTTCCTCAGTTCTATAACCAACCTGATTCGCCAACATCCTTCTTCTGACGAACAAATCACCCACAATGAACGTAGTAGTCCTCCGATTGTGGAACTGCCAAATCATTTCATGAGTAACAGTCCTACAATTGCTAATTTGGCCAATTATACATCGGAAGTTGCTTCATTAAGTCATTTCAATAATCGTCAACCCCAAGATGAGTTGGAAGGTATTCCAGAACTGAAATCGGCCAACGATTTAGCTGATGTAAACGATAATTCTTTTGCTTCCGCTTCTAGTGGCGTAATTCATGATATTCCATCAACTTCAGCTCAACCTTCGGTATCCAACTTCTTACTGCCCAAGGCAACTGTATCTCAATCCGGTGGTACTACCCTGGATAAGAATACCAATTCTACTAATTTAAACGGGTCAAAACTGCAGCCTTCAATTACTTCTCCTAACCTTCCATCATCTACTACTAATACTACTACTACTACTACTACTGGGTCCCATAAGACCACTAATCCAACATCTAATATTCCATTGCAAGTGGGAGGCGATGCATCTACGCCTACCATTCCTCAGGAAGGCAGTCAGCTGGCTGATTCTGCTGAACCACAAAATGGTTTAGATAAGGATGGGTTTTTCCTGATTAGACTTACTCCTCTTATAGATCATTCACTGCTGTCGCTGGGTCTTTATTTTGCTCCAATCATTCGTAAAATCAAACCTAGCTCAGAAATTCTGATTGGTCGTTACACAGAAAGGAATAAACTGGCTGCTCATGCTCCACAAGGATCTCTGGCTCCAGTTGTATTTAAAAGTAAAGTTGTATCTAGAATTCATGCCCTTTTTTCATGTAACGAGGAAGGTCAATGGTTCTTGAAGGATTGCAAGTCAAGTTCAGGAACTTTCCTTAACCATATTAGACTTTCACAAGCCCTGCAAGAACTGCAACTTATGCCCTTAATTGATGGTGATATCATTCAATTAGGTATGGACTACCGAGGAGGTACAGAAGAAGTTTATCGGTGTGTAAAAATGAAATGTGAATTTAATAAAAGTTGGCAAAGGAAAGTTAATCAATTCAACTTGGAAATTCATAAAAAATTAAAAAATTTGGCAATTGGTGGAGATAAAGGAACCAATGGAGGAGCTATTGACAATTCAACCGATCCAACAAATCCATTATCAGAAGAATTACTGGAATGTGCAATTTGTCTTTTAAAATTAGAACCATGTCAAGCAATGTTTATTAGCCCTTGTCTGCACCTGTGGCATTATAAATGTATTAGACCTATTATTATCAAAAGTTATCCCCAATTTTACTGTCCAAACTGTCGTAGTATGTGTGACTTGGAGACAGATATAGAAGATGATGATTAATTTAATTTGAATAACAGAGAGATATTGAACACAATTGAGAGTTTTTTTTAGTTTTTTTTTTGCATGATACATTTTTAATTACTAAACGAAGAGCAATAATAAACTGCAGTAGTAAATACTTCATTATATATAAGGGGATGATCATACAAAGTTTTACCTTTAAGTAGGTTGAAGTTGTTATGGAAATAAATACTAAAATTTAAAGGATTAAAGATGTAGCCTCTTTTGTAAAAAAATAAATTGAAATCACATTGACACATTTATACAATATAGGCTTGTTTTCTCAATAAAAAAAATAAGGTGTACCACTACCGAGGTTGAGGTCGCTAGAATTGAGTTGTGGGGAGTGAGAGAGAGAGGAAAACCACCCAAATAACCTGTCAGTAGCAAAATTGCTTAGATTACGATGTATTGTGTTTCAGATTTAAATAAATTTTTGCTATTCAGATCTACAAATATATTCTTTTTAAATTTTACGCTTCACCGATGATGTACATATTTTTCTTCAATGTTCCTTACATATTGATTACACATTGATTACATATCGGTGATTTCTGATGGAAAAAATAATAAACACATGCGATTTGAGAAAAAAGAGCGGGGAAATTGTAGAGCAGAATAAAATGAGATCGAATTCAAGATGTTTTATCTTATAAATATTTAGAGAAAATATTCACTATGGTTTCTGTTTTTGTTTCTGGAGCCTCTGGTTTTATTGCTCAACATATTGTTAAGCTTTTAGTTGAATCAGGTTATGATGTTGTTGGCACTGTGAGGTCTACATCGAAAGGTGAAAGTTTAAAGAAAAACTTAAATTCAGATAAGTTTACCTACGAAATTGTAAAAGATATCGGTACCCCTGGAGCTTTCGATGAAGCATTGAACAAGCATCCTGAAGTTACAATCTTTCTTCACACAGCATCCCCCTTCCATTTTTCTACTGAAGACCCAGAGAAAGATTTATTGTTACCTGCTATTGAAGGTACAAAGAATGCACTTGAATCTACAATTAAATTTGCCCCACAAATTAAAAAAGTGGTGATAACTTCTTCGTATGCTGCCATTTGTGATCCTTCTAATGAACTTAACCCAGAAGTGACATTCAATGAAGAGACTTGGAATAAGACTCCATGGGATGTTGCTAAACAAAATGCCTTTGTTGGCTACTTGGCTTCTAAAGCATTTGCTGAAAGAGCAGCATGGGAAATAGTGAATAAGAGAAAACCAAACTTCAGTTTATCTACTGTTAATCCTAGTTTTGTATTCGGACCTCAAGCATTTGATTCAGGAATATCTAATGTATTGAATACTTCATCAGAAATCATTAATGCTATTTTAAAATTGAAACCTGATGATAGTATCCCTAGAAGTAAAGGTGGATTTATTGACGTCAGAGATGTTGCTAAAGCTCATTTAGTAGCTTTTGAAAATGATTCAGCCATAAATAAGAGATTACTTCTTACTAATAAAAAATTCCATTCACAGCAAATTCTTGATATTGTCCATGAAAACTTTCCTTCAATGAACGGTAAGATTCCTATTGGAAACCCTGGTACCGGTAAAAAGCGTACAAGACGTATGGCAAACGTAGATAATCTGAAGACTAAAGCAATTTTAGGTTTTGAATTTATTGATTTGACGACTACAGTTGTTGACTCAGTTGCTCAGATTTTGAAAACTAAAAACTCATCGCCAGCAAAGTTATAGGTCATAATTAAAGATTTATCAATATATTTATAAGATGGTGATGCAGGTACTAATATAAAATTTTATTTTTTTCTTCATAAAAAGGAACTTTAATTGTTTATCCCAGTAGAGTATTGTAAATCAAATTTTATTTAACTTTAGGGGCTCTGCTACTACAAGTGTTCATAACAATAGATTTCAACTAGAGGTTAAGCACATAAAGGAGGCTCATATGTTTACTGGAGTCTTCCTGAAAGATACAAAGTTATTTGTTATGGCATAGAAAGATTTGAATATTGTATTTCAAGATAAAAACCTACTAACTTGTCTCTTTTATATAAGACTGCAGACATGTCATTTCTTAGATGCGTCATCAATAATAATAATGGCGCATAAATTATTATTGGCATTAGAAGATGCATAAAGGATATGGACCCTTCATTTTCGATAGAAGAAGAATCCAAAAAACGTATTTCACTATTGAAATACAATTACGCGTTTCAAAATATGTCTAGAATTTTTTATTTTAATGGTCAAAAGCGGAATTAATTTCCCCTATTACAGCAATATGCTTCTTCTTGCCACACACTAACTTAATTGTTTCTTTACCCCACCAAATTAACTTTCGTAAAAACTTAATTCATGTCTCATCATTGAACATCACACACTGTCCGAAGAAAATAAAATTCAAATAACATTTCCCCGAACTATATTTTAATCAGAAAAACAAATTCGAAGAAGGTTTATGTCAAGAAGAAGTATATAGTGACCAAGGTTGGAACCATTTTTTTGAAAACTTAGATAACATAAAATCTTGGTATCGATTTCATTATTTTGTTTAAGTTTCACCTTTAGAAGTAGGCTTCCCCACAAATCTAAACAAAGGGCTTAGAGAACAACAGCTGCAAAGCAATTCAATTGTTATTGTATTTTCAAAATAATATAATTTATGCAAGTACGGATTTTATTTTTAGGGATCACAACAGTTCAGCATTCCATTTTTACATTCAAATACATTTAAACTTCTGTTCCTGAAAACTTCTTCCAACGTATATATTTATAGAGTGAACTCTTTTTTTCTTGTTTATGCAAACCTAGTAATAATTTCAATAAAGAAGCCCTTTTTATATACTTTTTACCTTACTCCGTACAAACCCTTGATTTCAAAGAAAGGCTTCCTTTTGTCACCGTAAAGATGTCAAGAAGAAACTTAACCCTGAATAACGAACACGAATACCAACTGCCTCCAGATAATCCATTTATTGCTCCCGAAGAGTACTACTCCGCCTCATCAGTTGATTCACCACAAAAGAGATCATCTTCTGAAGTTGGATTAACACAACAAAATTTTCAAGGATATCAATCTAGAAGTGGTGGAGTATCTACTCAATATTTAGACAGTCCATATGGTAGAAGTAGAAGTTCCCAAAATTTGTTATTGGCCGATACAAGTATGGACCCAAAACTCAAACATCAACTGATACAAATCGATGACCAGGAAAGCCCCTTTGGAGGATATCCCATAGCTAATTTCCCTTTAACAATAGACGAAAAGGAAGACGATGACTATTTACATAACCCAGACCCTATAGAAGATGCATTATATGACAAAAACCGATTCAAATATGATTTAAAGCATTTCGATAAAAAATCTTTAAGTGGACTTATAGGGTTTATTTTCTTAGTATTAGCTGCTATTGCTGTATTTGTGGTATTCCCTGTTCTTACCTACTCTGGAGCGACTTACCATGCTAAGCCCCAAGCATATGAAATCTTGACCCAATATGAATACCCAATGTTGTCTGCTATTAGAACTTCTATTGTAGATCCAGACACCCCTCAAGAAAACCTATTTAAAACCAGCCTGTCTGGTGACAAATGGAAGTTGGTATTTTCTGATGAATTTAATGTGGAAGGTAGAACATTCTATGAAGGTGATGACCAATTTTTTACCGCCCCTGATTTGAATTACGCTGCTACCAGAGATTTAGAATGGTATGACCCTGATGCAGTTACTACTGCAAATGGAACATTAACTTTAAGAATGGATGCTTTTAAGAATCATAATCTTTTTTACAGATCAGGTATGGTCCAAACATGGAATAAGTTATGCTTTACTCAAGGAATGATCGACGTTTCAGCTAAGCTTCCAGGTTACGGTGATATTTCAGGATTATGGCCAGGTTTGTGGACAATGGGTAATTTGGGGAGACCTGGTTACATGTCAACAACAGAAGGAGTATGGCCATATACTTATGATTCCTGTGACGCAGGAATAACTCCAAATCAATCTTCCCCGGATGGAATTTCTTATTTGCCTGGTCAAAAACTTAATGCTTGTACTTGTAGTGGAGAAGACCATCCAAACCCAGGGGTTGGTCGAGGTGCACCCGAGATTGATGTTATTGAAGCAGAAATTGATGCCAAACTTGGAGTAGGTGTAGCTTCCCAATCCTTGCAAATTGCACCTTTTGATATTTGGTACATGCCAAATTATGATTATATTGAAATCCACAACTCTTCAGTCACAACCATGAATACTTATGCCGGAGGCCCTTTTCAACAGGCAGTTTCAGGTACAACGACGTTAAATGTTACTTGGTACGAAAGAACTGGAGGGCAGTTTCAAACTTATGGTTATGAATACCTTAATGATAACGACTCTGGATATGTAACTTGGTACGTTGGTGATACCCCAACATTCACTGTTCATGCAAATGCTTTAACTCCAAATGGGAACGTTGGATGGAGAAGAATACCTAAAGAGCCATTATCAATCATTTTAAATTTAGGAATTTCTAATAGTTGGGCTTATATTGATTGGCCAAATCTTAATTTCCCATTAGTGTTTAGTGTTGATTACGTTCGGGTATACCAACCGGAAGATACAATCAATTTAACATGTGATCCAGATGATTATCCAACAACCAATTACATAAACAGCCATTTTAATGCATATCTGAACGTTAATTTCACTAGTTGGGAGCAAGCTGGCTATTCATTCCCGAAGCAAAGATTAACGGGAAAATGTAAGTGAACTGTGTGGCCATACCTACTACAAACACAAATGCAATTCAAAATCAGTACAATATCAATATCAATATCAGTATCATTACCAATATCAAAGTGTAATCACAATTATTTACAGCCTGTGATATTATGCTACAAGGTTAAGGATGTTGAATAGATATATTGATAATGGCAGGACACCAATTATTCACTTTCAATGTATTATTTGTATTCCATATGAATATATTATATTTAGTTATGGAAATAAAAACGGCAGGACCTTTTTTTAGTATATATATATATTTTTCGATTTCAATACAAATGTAGGAATGGATGTATTCTTCGAGAAGCTCTTCTTAGTAAATACCTCAACCTTGCATATTTTGCAGCAGCGTATGCATATAAGTACCCGCAACTGAGTCACATTTGATTTCTACACGATACTCCGCATACTTGGCTGCACTATTTAAGGTAGCAACGCGCACAGACAAGAAAATGTTTCCGATTCCTTATCAGCAGTATCAGCAATGGTGAATCACGTTAGGCAACCAGGGTTCTATGAGAGACAGTATATATGTCGGAATACTCAAGAATATTATCAAAACTTCAATGTAACTGCTCAATATAATAAACGGATCACCCCACAATTATTATCTCATGCTTTGAGAAATTTAATCTTGACTAATCAAAATTTTTATTTGAACTTCTTCCGTGATGAAGGTACCACAATCGAAGAAGATTCACGTTTCAACGGTAAAAATTTTAAAGTACGTCCAGTTAAAGATATTGTATTTGATAAAGTAGTTTCATTTGAAAAGATTAGTGGCGAATTTGATAGCAATTGCTTGAACGAAGTAAACCGTCATCTCCCTCCAATGAACCAAGAATCACCTCTTTGGAGAATAATTGTATATGAGGGACCTCTGGCGCAATATATCTGTTTCTATTGTGACCATGCATTTTTCGATGGTACTTCAGGAGTCCAATTCCACCGGGATCTTATTAAAGAATTGGCCAAAGAAGGTGAATATGAAGACAAAGTAATTGAAAATCTCTTTGTATATCAACAAGATATGGATAAAATACCAGACACCTTGGGAGATGCCTTGGAATATAGGGTAGACTTATTTTACCGCCCATTTTTCCAAAGAATCTTACATGCAATTCAAAATAGCTTTATTGGTACCACTCTTGCCCGTATAATTCTGTGGTTCAAGAAAGCAATTTCTGTACCAGAAGCTTTACCACTTTTCAAATATAAAGCTACCCAAAAGGATCTGGTTTACCAATACAAAATTATCAATTTTGATAGTGAAGAAGTATCCATAATCAAAGATATATGTAAGAAGCAAAATTTCACCGTCACCTCGTTTATAGGAACTGCTGGTATCTATTCTTTACAACGTAAACTTTTTCCATTTATACCTGGAGAAGATAGCTATTCATCCTTATTGAAAATTAGTGTAAACGGAAGAAGATTTCATCCAGAAGATGCAGAAAAACTTAAATATGGTGTCTGTGTAAGTACTTTTTTGGTCCCATTTAATCATATTAGTAACTTGGTAGAATCTTCGAAACTGACTTCAGCTTTCATTAAGCAGAAAACTGATACCAAACACATTTTCTGGACCCAAGGAGAAGGCTTGAGGAAGAACGTATCGTGGAATTTTTTCCGTGCATTATTAGGTGGTTATACTAGAGATACCTTATACGATTCGAACCTTGGATTGGTCTCAATTAACGAAAATGATTGGGAAGTGGAAAATGTATGGTTTAGTCAAGCTAATGGGCTTACTTCCCATTTTGTATTCAGTGTAATCAGTTCCAAAAAGGGGGGCTTAAATATTGGATTTGGGTATTTACCTGAATACGGAGAGATTAAAGGAGAGAATGTGTTAGTTATAGATGAGTTTATAGACCATTTCAGAGAATCGGTCCTTAATAGCTAAAGGCTATTTTCATTTTTATGTACTAAACTTATTATATTATTTAATATAGAAATAGAAATATTTATAATGATATTAAAAAAAAACTCCGATACCGGGAGTTGAACCCGGGTCTGCTCGGTGAAAGCGAACCGTGCTAGC
>JAJMEV010000091.1:0-18670 GCA_030574355.1 Kurtzmaniella natalensis | reverse complement strand
AATCGACGTGACCAATGACAACGACGTTAACGTGATTCTTTTCCTTACCCATTTTATTAAATTAATTAAGTTTGAATTGAAAGAAGAAAAGAAGAAAAAAATTCTCTATTCGTAGAAAACTCCCCCTTATATATATAAATAATATTTTTTAAGAGAGCAGCAAGGTGCGAAAAATTTTTCGCATTTTCGATACGATGAGCGTAAAAAGTGGTATGAAAAACGGGTTGTGTGCAGGGGCATCACCTATAAAATTGCCTCTTGAAGGCTGAGATTGTTCTAGTAGATTCATGGAAGTCATAGAAGATAATGGAAATTCTGCGTAATTCCCAGTACAGACACGTAACCAACAATTTAAATTAGATACGGAAAATTTTTAGGTGGGTGTAAAAAAAGTGACAATGTATAAAGTAGAAATCTAATTAAGAGAGATGGGGACTGTAAGGCTAGAAATGGAAATAATAGGAAATTATTATTTATAGGTAAAAAAAAAGGAGGTCTTTAATTCTTTTTTTAATTTAATTTTACAATTGGACAGAACAGAAGCAAGAAGCATGAAATAAAAAGAAGGCGATGGGCAGATGGGGAAGAGATGGGATGGAGGTGCTTTAATTATTAGATATCCAACGATGGATCGTAAATTTGTGCCTGCAACAGGAAGTAGAAACTATATCCGAATCAGCTTAATACTTAATTGTATTTCTATTATAATTTAGATTCTACTTTAATTTTGATTCTACTGTAATTTCGATTATACCGTAATTTGACATTGATTATTTTTAATTCTGTTTTAATTCTGTTTTAATTCTGTTTTAATACTGTTTT
The DNA here is from genome assembly GCA_030574355.1 of Kurtzmaniella natalensis. Taxonomy (NCBI): domain Eukaryota; kingdom Fungi; phylum Ascomycota; class Pichiomycetes; order Serinales; family Debaryomycetaceae; genus Kurtzmaniella; species Kurtzmaniella natalensis. Next base: position 17,848 of record JAJMEV010000091.1, on the reverse strand, counting down.
AATTCTTTTTACTTTAGTTGAAATTTAATTCTTCTTGTTCGCCCCCTTAATTAACTACTGAACTTTACTTTTTCTAAAGGAACCGCAATTGAACGGTAAAGGAAACAGATCCAAGCGAAAGGCTACTGCAAAATAAGTTGCTGGTGCAGATAGTGAAGAGAGCAAACGACTGAGTTTTGAGTGATTGAAATACAGGTGTATACTGACTAGATGCCCCATCTCTTATATTACGCTCCTTTTCTGTTTGTTTCTTTTTGTTTTTCTATTCCTTTCTTCTACTCTAGAACTTTACAACAATTGATGGCTGGTATTTGTACATTTTTCCACATGGGGAGGGGAGGGGTGTTCCAGGGTATGTCATATCTGATTTTACTGGCAAGAAGTGAAAAATAGAAGAGGCGAAAAAAACAAAAAATAATTATATGTATCCTTTAAACGCATCCATTTAAAAATATCGTCAGAAACAGTAATTTCATTGTATTTAGCCAAAACGACTTCTTATCGCGGGGTGGAAACGGAATCTTGGAAAGAATTTAAAAGGGCTTTGTCACCCCCAGGAATAATTATAACTTTACTGGTTGTAACAGGACTGTTCCTGTGGTATGCTAGTTACGATATGTTACCGATTTGAGCAATTACATCTGCCCATGGTATCTGCCCATGGTATCTGCCCATGATGGACGGTTTGGGCTCCCCTCTCCCTCGCCCTTGCTCATCTCATCAGTTTTCTCAGTGATTCGCCCGCCTTTTCTGATTCAATATCTCAATTTATTTTATTTTTTTCTAATTTAATTTAATTTAATTTAATTTTTCATTTCTATGCTTCAAGCGTTCAAAATTTTTCCAGACATCAAAAAAATGGGGCATAGAAACATTCGAGACTAATTGAATGAGTTTGAATCGATTGTTGTGGTATTCTGCTTCATATTTGTGGTAAATTGAGTCCGCTTTCTCGTTCTATTTTATAGTCTCCTCGTCTCCTCTCAAAAATGAAGAATAAAATAAAAATAAAAAAAATGAAAATGAAAATGAAAATGAAAATTAAGATAAAAAATAAAAAATAAATGAAATAAAAATTGAAAGCTTCAGCTAATGAAGCTTGAAAAAGTCAAGTCAATTTCTGGACAAGAAGGTTTCACTACAACTCAATTGCTACATAGATAGTCTGTTGGTCTCTTATCTTTTCAGAAATCGATCAATTTTCATCAATTGTAATCGATTGTTCCTTTCCTCTACACTCTAACACATACCTCGTATTTATTCCTAAAAAAGATTAAAATTGCTTAAAACCACTTAGAAAGCTCTGTTCAATGGAGAAGTAACAGTCTTACCCTTGTAGAATTCAATAGTCTTGGTAGCACGGTCAGCAAGACCTTCTGGGGTGAATTCGAAGAACTTGTAAATGTCTGCAGCCTTACCGGAAGCACCGAATCTGTTCAAACCGAATTGTTCGTGGGAGTACTTGGACCATCCGAAAGTAGACATGACTTCGAAAGACAAGACTGGGATTCCATCTGGGAAAACAGATAATCTGTAGTCAAATGGTTGCTTGTCGAAAGTCAAGAAATCTGGTAAGGAGACAACGTTAGCCTTGATACCGTTTTCAGCCAAGTGCTTAGCAGCATCGACAGAGATGGAAACTTCGGAACCAGAGGCAACAAGGATGATTTCTGGCTTATCTTGCTTGACAAGAGTGTAACCACCCTTGGAAGCAATTTCGATAGAGGAACCTTCCAATTGTGGCAAGTTTTGTCTAGTCAAAGCAATGATATGTGGGGTTGAAGTCAGTTCGATAGCACTCTTGTAAGCAGCAGAGGTTTCATTACCATCAGCTGGTCTCCAGACAGAAATGTTTGGAGTAGCACGGAAGTGAGCCAAGGTTTCGATAGGTTGATGGGTTGGACCATCTTCACCAAGACCGATAGAGTCATGGGTAGCAACCCAAGTGACTGGGACGTGAGACAAAGCAGACAAACGGATGGCACCGGCAGCGTAAGAAACGAAGTTCAAGAAAGTACCACCGTAAGCCTTGTAGTTAGCACCGAAAGCGGCAATACCGTTCATGATAGCACCCATACCGTGTTCACGAACACCGTATCTGATGTAACGACCCTTGTAGTCACCAAGACCAGTAGCTTCTGGTTGGAAATCAACAGCATCTCTAGTTCTAGTCAAGTTAGAACCGGTCAAATCAGCGGAACCACCGATAAGTTCTGGAAGACCGTCAAAGATAGCATCTAAAGTAAGTTCAGAAAGCTTTCTGGTGGCAACAGCACTATCAGTTGGCTTATAAGTTGGCAAGTTCTTTTCCCAACCTTCTGGAAGCTTACCATCTAAACGACGTTGAATTTCAGCACCTTCAGTTGGGTATTTTTCCTTGTAAGCGGCGAAAGTCTTTAACCATTCACTGTAAATGGCAACGTTCTTGTCAACGTGTTCCTTCAAGTGGGAAGTAACTTCAGTTGGGACAGCAAAAGTTTCTTCTGGGTTGAAACCCCATTTTTCCTTTAATTGCTTGATATCATCAGCCTTCAATGGAGCACCGTGGACACCGTGGGTACCTTGTTGCTTAGAACCGAAACCGATGGTAGTTCTCAAACGGATCAAAGTTGGCTTATCGTTGACCTTCTTAGCTTCTTCAATGGCCTTAGCAATGTGTTCGATGTTGTCATCAGCATCTTCGACTTCCAAAATGTGCCAGTTGTAAGCTCTGTAACGAGCCAAGACATCTTCAGTGAAGGCAACAGCGGTGTCACCGTCAATGGTGATCTTGTTGTCATCCCAGAAGGCAATCAAGTTACCTAATTGCAAGTGACCAGCAGTAGAAGAAGCTTCAGAAGAAACACCTTCCATCAAACAACCATCACCAAGGAAGGCATAAGTGTAGTTATCAGACAAGGTAATATCTGGCTTGTTGTAAGTAGCAGCAAATTGAGCTTGAGCTAAAGCTAAACCAACAGCGTTAGCGATACCTTGACCTAAAGGACCAGTGGTGACTTCAACCCCTGGGATTTCAGCAGCTTCTGGGTGACCTGGAGTCTTGGAGTTCAATTGACGGAATTCCTTAAGATCCTTAAGAGACAAGTCGTACCCGTAAAGGTGAAGTAAAGTGTATAACAAAGCACAAGCGTGACCGTTGGATAAGACAAATCTATCTCTGTTGATCCATTCAGTTTCTTGTGGGTTGAATTTCATTTGTTGCCATAAAGCGTAAGCAGCTGGGGCAAGACCCATTGGAGCACCTGGGTGACCAGAGTTGGCTTTAGCAACAGCGTCAACGGCAAGAAGACGGATGGTAGCAATGGATTTATTATCAATTTCAGAGGGCATCTTTTAGATTCAGTAAATTAATTAAATCAAAATTAAATTGAATTGAATTGAATTAACAAAAATTTTGAAATCCAACAAAAAAAATGATTTTGGCTGTAAAAAAAAGTTGGCGCAAAACTGGAATTTTCCTTATTATTATTTACTTTTGAAAATCGGGGGGGTGGTGAATTTGAGCACCGGGGGCGGCGTAGGATTTAATGTTGGAGGTGGTGGGTGAGAGCATTAATAAAAATTTAATAAAAAAATGTAATAGAAAAGTAAAAAAACGTAAATAAAAAAATGTAATAATTAATAAAAAAAATTAAAAATAAATTAATATAAAAATTCAAAGCGGTTAATAATCTACCCAACCAGATACAAGGAATCGGTCAAAAAGGGTGTTGTCATCGGGATACAGTTATGCGATCGCCGGCTAGCACATAGATGCTGCTTTGAAGTTAGGCGAGATAGGGCAAAGGCCAAGTGTCAATGGGTAAATTATCACGCATCAATATCTATAGTGTTACATGTCCAAAGTGTTGATATTATGTATTATGCCGATATTATGCCGATATTATAGTGATACCTGATACTTACAATGATACTATGGTGATACTGGCAGGGCTGAAGTGAAATTTCATCTTACAGTTTCAGCTCACATCAATTGATTGCGTAGATTGCGTAGATTGCGTGGGTACTAATATGGCAGTGGACTTACGTTGTGGAGCAACAGCAACCGAAGAGAGACAAAAGTAACTAAAACGGAGCAAACGATAGACTTATATAATATAATAAATAGACTTAGAATCTAGATGTACTATAAATCTACTGTATATCTACTATGTATCTACTATATCTCTTCTATATCTCTGATGTAATGGAGCTTGTGCTTCGTTTCGGAGCTCTGCGTTCGGATTTGGATCGAGCTTTTTTCCATGCCTGACGGGGTCCAGAATTCCAGACGTGAGTCTTGGAATCATGATTAATCAGCCATGTGCAGCAGTGATTGCGTGGACGCCATAGTGGTGATTTGATTTGCCCGTTGCATAATAATGAGAGAATAATAATATCTCACTTGTGGAGTCATCCAACATAAAACTTCAGTTTACGTAACTACTCGGTAACTACTATAATACAGATCAAGTCAATTGCTAAATACAAGTTGCCTATAGGCCCACTTTTTGTTCTTTTTGTCCTTTCTTTCAGTCTTTTCTTCTTTTTCTCTCTTTTTGTCATTTATTCTTGTTGTCCTTTCCTGTTGTCTCTCTTTCTTTTAGCCTCTTTGTCTCCGCTAATTAGTCACACTCTGTACTGGCCGCACGCACTGGTTCCGAGATCTGTGCTCGCCGTCAACTGGTGGTACAAGCAGCAACTATAAAGAATAGGCAGAAGAAAGCAACTAAAATTGGGCTAGCTGAAGAAGAGGGCGTACTTCGCCATAGTTCTATAATTACCAATACAAGGCAGAAATCTGATATTTACCATCAATTGAATATTACCCACTGGTCGTTGAGGAAATGAGGGTCTGCCGTTGAAAGTTTATATGATATGATTAGTAATATCTTGGCCTTCTTACCCTGCTTGCCCGTCCTTCTTCTCGCCTATCTTTAACGTGAGCATGCTTCTTACGGTTTTAAACACGCCCGTTGATATTAGACGCATTTTGTTTCTCCGCGACATTTCCCCCACACTGCTACTAACAGTTCTACACTCTATACATCGATACTTTTAGCTCTACACACTATACTTCTATACTCTAATAGTTCTACAAACTATACTTATCATACTGATATTAGTACTACTACTGCTGATGCGCTCTTTACTTTTTTTATGTCGCTTCAATGTGGGGGAGAATGGGGGAGAATGGTACGGCTTGAATTGTTCAATTAGGTTGTTTTTCCGACCAACTGAATTTCTGCCTCCACTGTCCTCCACTGTGGGGGTACCATGTCAAGGCTATCTAATGTAATAATTTATTTTTTTTTTTTGTTCTTTCTTTGGTCCAGGTAGTGGGGTCAAGCCTTCCGTATCCTCTACCTTTTAGTGTAACGGCCTCTGAATTCCGTCGCTATCTAGCACAAGAAGGAAGAAAGATGGATTGCTTTTCTCCGCTTGCAATTCCGCTAGCTATAATTCCGCCCAATTTCTCACTGTGCGTATAAAAGGAATTAAAAGAATAAAATGTATACGAATAAATATGAAGGCTGCAACAGTTGAATAGTTGATAGTTGGGATTATATTAGAATACTACTCTACATCGATTCTTGTTTACTTTCATTCTCTAATCTGTTCATCTAAAGTAATGCCTGATGATGTTATTTTACAAATTATTGAGCTCATAGCTTTCCTTCTTCTCTTTCTCTTTCAATCATCTTCATCTTGGAATATACATATATATACAGATTTTTTATTTCCTTCCTTGATCTTGATCTCGATTATGATTATTTGAACTTGTTCACTTGAACTTATGTTCATTCAATACTGGATCATCGAACGGACTGCCCGTATCAATATCAACGTCCAATAAAAACAGTCCTTGTGAAGAAGAAGGCAGGCTTAATGTTCTTTGAACCATTGGTGGTTTCTGTAATTCAATCATCTCGATGGTACTGGTATTCAGGTCTCCTTTGAGCGTCCCGTCTTGATTAGAATCCTTTTCAGACATAGGTCTATGATTAGAAATGCTGGTTAAGTTCAACCTTGGTTTACGTAAACTTGTGGCCCGCACAATCTCTCCGATATCCAGGTCAACGTCCAGGTCACTTTCAGTGGAGTCCAGACTGATTTCCGTAGCGTTATACTTGACCAGGCCCAGGCTATTTCCGACCTTGGTGTTTTCATCGTCTGAATTCTGGTCTCCTCCTTCCATCCCATCGATTCCATGATTATTTCCATCTACATCTTCGATATCGTCATCTTCGTCATCAAATTCGTCGTCGTCATCGTCGTCTTCGTCTTCGTCTTCTTCTTCGATCTTGCCCACGTTAACCAATCTTGGCTTGGCTTTAATAGCAGTCATGGTCAGATCCTTATTTTCCACGGACTGCTGCTTCGTTGTTCCGCCTCCAATGATCAGGGCATTTTCAATTGTGTTAAGATCAGAAAATACCGATTCTGTTTCGTAAGAATAGATCGATCTAGTGTTATTCATGGTTGGTCTAACGGTGACCCCAGGGATGTATGCAATTGGCAACATATTTGAAGCGTTAGTAGTCAGAATCGAAGTAGCAACCGATGACCGATTCAGTGGTTGCATGTAAAGTTCCTGTTGTTCTCTATGTTGCTTTTGGAATTGCATCTGTTGGAGTCTTTGTTGTCTTTGTAAAGAATTGATAGATCGATTCTCCACTTTCTTACGGCCATTGTTATACCTGGCAGTTGGTCTAGTAAACAGTTCGTAGGTGGAAAGTCTACGGTTAGCTGGTCTCTTTTCAGTCATGGAGTTTTCTCCAGAAGACATTGGACGGCCATTCCCAGTGGCTCCACCGGCCAGGCCATCTGCTCCACTAAGATCCGACACGTCTAATTGGGAATCCATATTACTTATTACATACAGCGAATCCATGTCATTATCGGCACTATTGATTCCATCCATATCGATTTCATCGTCAGTGAATTGGATGGGTCTATTTCTGTATAAAAAGTACCAAACAAGGAACCCAATGACAGCAAAACCAGCTACACCACCAACTACACCACCTACGATCCCACCTATGGGGGTTGATTTACCTCTTGATTCTACAGGGGCACAATAATAAGCAGCACATTCCGTAGCAGATTGGGCTCTTAAGGAACACTCTTCGTTTTTACCACACTTGATGTCACAAGTGGAAGACATATTCGTTGGGCATACGAGAGACGAGCTTGAGCTTGATGAAGCCTTGGATGATGATGATGATGGAGACGTGTCACCATCTCTTCTAACGACTGGACTAGGCATCATTATGTTTATGTGTTGATATGTTTTTATGTTTGGATATATATGATTATATGATTATATATATGTTTGTATATGTTATATATATATATATATATGTGTGTTGATATATATGTTTATAAGTTTGTATATGTTGATGTGTTTATGAGTTTGTAGGAAAGGGGTGACAGATATGATGCAGATCGTGAGAGGGGTATGGTATTGGGTGTTAAAGGGGTATGGGTGAATAAAGGGGTGTGGTAAACAGGTATACTGATCCACCAAATGGCACTAGCTTCTAGCTAACGACTTCTAGCACGGAAATCTAACTTTTCAACAACCTGTTGTCCACAAGTTATAGCCTGCTATGGTTAATAAGTAATAGATATATAATAATATATATTAAATATTAAATTTTTATGACTGCCAAACAGAAAAGAATGAAAGAATAAAAAGTCTACTTGGATCAAAAAAAATAGCCAAAGCAGAAGAAAATAATATAAAATATAAAATATAAAAGAAAACTTATTTGCGTTTACGCTTACAGCAAATGCCATCTACTGCCTTTAAAACAATAGGGATAATGTATTAGTAGCTAGTGAAAGCTTGTAGACGTAAAAAAAAGAATTAAAAAAAAAAAGAATTATAAAAAAGCTCATGAGGCGTAGTAAAGAGCCTAATTAAGGGCCCACTGCCACTACTACCTTAACTACTGGCGTTCGTAAGAGCCAAGCGCCAAAGCCTAGAACTGAAAGGTTAAATAATAATTAAAATCGAAAAAATGAAAAAAATAATAATGAAAGAATAGCGAAAAATAACGAAAATAACGAAAATAACGAAAAATAACGAAAAATAACGAAAAAAATAGCGACGTGAAATGTCTAAATCGAGAAAAGGCTGCGACACGAACTGTTGTGGTAGACGTGTAGACGATGGAGAGCAGGCTTAAAAAGACGAAGGAAGGGGTGGGAAACGTAGCCATCGAATGATGTAATCCGTACTGTTATCGTTATTTTTTTCATTTGTTGCCTTCGTTTCGTGGGTTTCCATGTGCTTGTGCAACAGATCTTTAGCTTTGGTCTGTGTGCTTTTGACGGGCTCAGTAGCCTCTGTGCATATCTGACAGCCTAGCAGTACATCAACATAAAGCACATCACCATAAGAAATAAGAAGCAACATTAGCAGCAACATGTTTATAGTAGACACCAGTGATATGTAACACTCGTATAATAATTGTACAGTACTATGTAACACCTATATAATAATTGTATAAAAAATATGACACCCATATGATAACTGTATAATTGAATGATTGTATAATTATAGCTTATTGAATTGAAGCACCCTGGTTACTGCCACTCGCATACCTGTGTGAATGTGCAATCAAAGTGTAATCAAATTTTACCGTTGATAAATACCATGGTCCAACAATATAATCAGTATAATCAATTGCACTTACACTTGCACTTTGAGTATTCATTCTCGTTGCTACTGCATTAACTGAGTTGGTTGTGATCACCCGCTTGCATATCCACAAGAAAGAAACAGGGGTACAGCATTCTTCGTCCAGTGATAATTTTCATTGGCTGCCGTGCCTCAACTTCTCACAACAAAAGCCTGCTGCTTGGTTTCAAGTTATGTCGCTACTGCAGGAAATTTACACTTTTCGAGAGTTTTTATTTGAGCATTCCGCACCTCAAAATTGTGAAACATTCTGATAGCAACAGACAAAGAGGCACACATGATGGAAGAGAAACGCGTTGTGGAAAGTTAGCTTCTTTATATGCCCGCAGTATCAATTCAAATCCTACTGTCTCTTCTACCGTTTCTACTATCTCTACCATTTACACCATTTACACCATTTACACTATTTATACCTTCTCATGTGCACTCATATGCTCATGGTTTTCTCTGTTCTTGCTGGCTCTCACAAATGCTCACAAATGCTCGCTACTCTTGTCTATTCTCTCTATTCTCACTAATCTCACTAATCTCACTAACTCCACTCACTTACTCGCAAACTCACTGCTCTTCGCTCAGTAACAAACTAACTCACTAATCACTAATCATTCACTGACTTCACTCACTAACTTCCTGGCTTTCACATTTCCTGTTTCGCCAATTTCCTCTACTTTCTCACTCGCTTAGCTTGTACTTGACGTTCTCTTTTAGTCTCACTTCTACGGTCTCTCATTCTCTACTACAATCTATCTTCAAATATTATATTATTACTTATCCCCACACCAGCTCTTCTTTCTATATAAATGACTCTTGAGTGTCTTCTGAAAATTGATAGTTTTCTCGTCTCCTTATAAGCCATGTCTTTTCGTAATCAAAATATTTGTAATCCTTGTCTTCCTTTTCTTGATTCAGTTTTCCATCCACTTGGAACCATTGCTTCGATTCATTGTTGAATACCCATCCACGGCTGGAAAGCTCTTTAGCTGCATTCCAACGGGCAATGTTATCATTTCCAACACTATAATAAAAGCAAAAGAAAAGCGTATCATTATCAAATTTCTTCATCATAATACTGCTATTAAGTTCATACATTGGCTCTTGTGGGAAATCTACCAGCAGAGGGTGTGTATTCACAGGATGATATTGACGAGGCTTTTCGGCATCGAATGAATCGGGACAATTCAATAATGATTGTTCAAGTAGCGGGTTAATCAGTTGGAAAGGTAATGGGTTTTCCAAGCGTGATTGTGGGATGGTCGACAATCTATAGATAGTATCGTAAAATGTTTTGCCGTCAGAATTAGAATTAGAAGTACTACCTCCTTCCAATGCATCAGAAGTTACACCATCGATAGCAGCTACAACACCAGCACCAGCAGTGTTAGCAGATGTTTCAGAAGAATCATTTTTAGTAGTGTTAGCAACTATATTGGATACAGATTCATTTACTGCTTCAGGTTGTTGATGATTACTCAGAATTTCTGCCTTCTTTTGGGTAGGAGTGGAAATCTTGGTAGAATCTTCGTTAATACTTGCACTACCATTGTCGGATTTAAATCCTGGAGGAGCAATCTTGGCATGCGCATTCTTTATAAGATTGGTGTATGAAGCAATTGGAGGTGGAACATGAGCTTTTGCAATTGTTGGAGTAGAATTCAGTGGTAATGTTTGGGAAGCTCCTAAGGGCTTCTTTGGAGTGGTGACTATAACAGGGGTGATTCCAGGTTGCTTCTTGATATTTGTAGGAGAAACCTTAACATTGGCAGTATTGGAAGTGGCACCAGTAGAAGCACCAGTAGAAGCACCAGCAGCACCAGCAGCAGAGGCACTAGAATTAGCAATAGTGACACTAGTATTGGCAGCAGTAGCAGCAGTAGTACTAGTATTGGTGGTACCTTCCTTGTTGGCTTCCTTTTCTTCATCCTTCAAAATCGCCAGGAGACTCCCCTGGATATCATCTACAATATCATCGTCATTCATGTCCAAAACGTCATAAAAATCATCATATTCCACATAATCATCTTCTTGATTATTCTCCACATAATAATCTAAATCATCTTTAATTTCTTCTACTTTTTCCGGATCCAAGTTTTCGTTTTCCAAATTCCTCAAGATCTTCTCTAATTTAGTTAAATGATGAATATTTCTTTCTACTTTATACTTTTCATCGTCCAAAGCAGTTTGGAAATGTGATTGTTGCAGCAGTTTAGCCTTTTTCAACAGCATTGTTATCAGATGGATTTCTCCTTCCAAGGATTCATTCTGTTGATTGATCTGTTCTATAATATCAGATATATATTGACAAGCTTCTGCCTTTTTAGCATCTTCAGGTCGATTAAATCGCCCCTGTTTTTGCAGTTGTAATTCTAATCCTTCATTCAGAAATTGTTTAATCTTCAGCAGTTTCTCCAAATCTTTAAACAAATCCATGGCTCTCTCTATCTTGGTTCTATTCTCTTGAAGTAAATTCTTATCAAGTTTTATACTCAGGTCCAGAAGCCATTGTTTTAACTGATCTCTCAGTCTTTGAAGCTTTTTAATTTCTTTCTTAAGATCATTTTCAAGTTTCTCCTTTTGCAGTCCAACGTCACTCAACGTGAGCTTTTCATAAGTATCATCAAAGTCAGTTAACCCTTCTGCAATCTTCTTGTTGATCTTATCAAACTCCTGTTGGAGTTTACGCGCTGACATCGATTCAACCTAGGTCTGTTTTGATTCGTTTTTTTACAAATTACCCTGGCCAGTTCCAAAACTTCCTTGGGAGTTGGCGGGCGTATGCAGGAACGGTGAGGTTTGGGGATCATGGCGATATCGAAAGTGGGAGACCCGAGCGAGGCACGAGTGAGGCCCTTCGCTCTGCGAGAGAGGACGTAGCGAAGCTTGCGAGCGAGAAGCCTTCCTCTCTGTGGGGCCCTCGTGAGAGGCTAACGAGGCCCTGGGAGATAAGAGATAACAAGAACAGGGCTAGGTGTCACCATGGTAAAGAATAATATATAAATAATATATATATATATATTATAAACATTGTATAAGTATTATAAATATTGTTTAAGAATTACTTTTTATAGGAAAGATCCAGCTAATGGTAGCTGGATCTCGGTATCCTTCGAGCTCCGGAGATCCCCATTTGCCTATTTACACTGGTACCATGACACCAACACGATGAATACATATAAGACTTATATATGGTTCATACATAGTTATATGGTTTTAGATACATACATAGATATAAAGTTTTATTTGTAATTACATACATATATAGATGTAATACTTACATAGTTAATATACATATACATTTACATATATATTGGTCTTATCTAGTTCTTACCCTCAATCTCCTGTTTGATGAACTCTTCACTGAAATGGGTGATCTGCTTGAAATTCACTTCAAACCCATCTCTGTCTCCATAATAAGGGTCTTGCACTTCGTATCCAACGGCTTCATCGGTCCGCCAATATCCAAAGACTCCTACAAACGACTTGTTGCTCTTGGGTTGGATTCTCTTCAAGTTGTTTAAATTACTAGAATCCATTCCAATCACAAAATCAAACTTATCGAAATCCAGTGCTCTGATCTGTTGGGCATAGTGATCCACTGGAACCCCGTGTTTCTTACAACATCCAGAGGAACGATGATCTGGTGGCTCCCCTACATGCCACCCGGAGGTTCCAAATGAGTCAATTACTTTGAATTTATCGCTATATCCTTTATCTTTCACTACTTGCTTAAAAATTGCCTCTGCCATAGGCGACCGGCAGCTACCCGTTAGTAAATTACATTCAAATAATGCTTAAACATAATGTGTAAACCGATCAATTGGCCGGTCAGATAACTCCCTTTGGTCTTATTGTTCATCCCCACTGCTCCTATTCTACTTACATGTTCCCGAGACACACAAACGCTACCGATATCTTCTTGTCTTCTGGCATCTTGTGGTGTTCAAAGAAAATTATTTCGCAATTGCATTTGAAAGCCGCTAAAAGGAGAGCGCCGATCATATTGAATTCTCAGAAAGTCAATGAAGTAAGAATTTAGAACAGAATACAGAATACAGAATTTAATAAATATAGAATATTACATAGATTATAGAATATAATATAGTATAGAATATTACATAGATTATAGAATATAACATAGTATAGAATATAGTACAGAATATAGATTGTAGATTATAGATTGTAATTACAGATTATGATAGAATACAGCCTACTCTACAGAAGATTAATGATACATTATCGGCTTGGTCATTATTAAATAAAAGTATACAATTTTACTCGACCCCTACTACAAAATATTTCCACTCATCAAAATCAATTGGATCATGCAAATACTTTTCTTGATCGTCAAACTTGGGCTTTTTCTCTTCGAATAAATTATCGTAGTCAAGCATGGCGTCTTCGCTGGTTCTTTTCCTTATTCCTCCATTTCCTCCTACTTCTTCATCCAATTCTTCTTTTTTAACAACTGCTTCAGAATATTCTCGTTGTGTCATTTCAGTGCAAACATCTAAAATATTATTACCTTTATTCCCAAGTGCTTGTCCAAATGCTAATGCAATTGCTTCTGGTTTAACTTCAGCTGTCCATTTAGAATTCAATCCTGGTGATAATGGCAGTTTACCATTGGTACTACCGGTGCTCTTACCTGACAGGTATGATGGGGTTGGTAATCCAGTCTTGGAATCTGATACTCCATTTGAAGTGGATCCGTTCAACCCACTTTCTCCTGATCCATTTTCATCCAATTTCAATAAATTACTTAACGAAGCAAAGAAGAATTTCTCTCCATCATTACTAGCCATTTCCTTACGTGATAAAGATTTAGCATCAGTCATTCCTTCAAATACATCAGCTATAAGAGATTCTTGAATATTCTTAGTCAGTTGAATAATTTGATTAGCCACATTTCTTTGATTAATGATTGGCAGTTCCTGTGGAGTATTCTTGTTACTCAAATTAGGAGGAATCTGTGGGGTGGAAATACTATTTGGAGTCTTGATAGCATTGGCCAACAGGGCAGGCGTTGGTGCATTGGCTGAAGGTGTAGGTATACCACCAGCAGTAGTGTTTTTGTTACTCAGCTTACGTCTGTTATTACCTGCAGCTGGTGGACCTTGAGAAGCAGAAGCACCTGCTTTCTTTGGCATGGCCCTAGGCTGTCTTTGAGGAGACACTTTAGCAGCAAGCATATTAGCATTTGGAACCAATGGCAGAGTTCCTGGAATATTTGGTTGTTGTTGAGATGGTTGTTGTTGTTGTTGCCACATATTATTACCACCAACCATGTTTCCAGCTTGAGGTTGTTGTGGACGAATTTGTTGTCTATGCTGTTGCATAGCAGAGAACTGTTGTTGTGCCTGGGTCATTGCCATCATTGGCTGTTGTGGTTGTTGTGGTTGTTGCTGATTAGGTGGTAATTGCTGTTGTTGTGGAGGTGGTGGTTGCTGTTGCTGTTGCTGCTGTTGTTGAAGCTGTTGTTGAAGCTGTTGCTGCTGCTGTTGTTGTGGAATTCCCATATTAGCTCCTGGGCCTTGTTGCTGTTGTGGCATTTGACGTTTCCGCTGTGCCAATTGATTATTAACAAACTCAAAGTACTTCTTATAATGAGCTCTAAGTTTTTCCAAAAGCTCTGGGGCTGCTAAATATACACCCTTTTGCATATTTTCCATGATATTCTTGGTCATATACTTCATTTGAATCAACCTTTTGGTACCTTCAACATTTCTAGTCATCATGAAGAAATATGTGATGATATTATCGACATTCAGGTATTGTTGCAGAATTTGAACCATAGTTTCACGTACTTTATTCTTATCCTGAGGAGAGAGCTGTTTAGTAATTTCACGAAGTTGGAACAGCAGGCGCAGAACTTCTTCAACCAACTGCTTCAATTTCATCTTCAATTCTTGAGTCAAAACAGGGATATCTCTGGATGGTCCTGCTGGGCCACCAGGAACTGCGGAAACACCCATTGGCATTTGGCCCATACCTTGTTGGGGAACTTGGCCCTGTTGTTGAATTTGATTCATGATTTGATTAGGTTGCTGTTGCTGCTGTTGTTGTTGTAACTGCTGTTGCTGCTGCTGCTGTGGAGCAGGTTGTGATGGCTGTTGCTGTGGAGGTGGTTGCTGTTGTGCTTGCTGTCCTTGTTGAGGTCTGAATGCTAATTGAGGCAGGGCAAATTGCAGTGGAACTGCTTGTTGGGGTAGAATAGGAGACAGCTGAATATTCATGTTCGACATGGGCACATTCATTTGGTTGGTTGGTTGCTGAGCCATATTCATTTGGGTATTTGGAGGACTCATTTGTCCATTTTGGTTCATTATCATACGGTTAGGGACATTGTTATTACCATTACCTCCGGCAACATTAGCATTTGCATTTGGATTAGCGTTAGCAGCAGCATTGGTATTGGCATTTGAATTGGCCCTTCCATGTAACCTTTTCCATTCCAGAGTTTTCTGGTGGATGATAAACTTATGAATAAACGATTCCTTCTGCTTTTCGTCAATGGTTCCATTATCAATTCTTGTCAATTGAAGTCTGGATAAAAGATTTAATGCTTCCTGTTGATATTTCATCACATCCTGAGGAGTCACTTGGAATTCTGGAACTTGAGTATTAATTCCAGGTCCTCCATTGGCATTATTTCCAGGCCCAGGAATTGAATCTCCTCTTTGATTACCCATTCCAGGTCTGTTTTGGTTGCCCATCCCGGAAGCAGCCATTCCAGCCATACCAGATTGATTTTGAGCCATATTTTGGTTAATCTGTGGAGTATTATTATTATTATTATTAGCCAAATTTGGAGACATCAAGCCTTGACCCATATTCTGCATGTTCATATTTTGCTGCTGCTGTTGAGACTGTTGTTGTTGGGGTTGTTGTTGTTGTGGAGCAATTTGTTGCTGCTGAGGCTGCTGTTGCTGGGGTTGCTGGGGTTGCATTCCCATCATCATATCATTCATTTGATTAGACACCTGTTGCAGTTGACCTTGCTGGGAAGCCTGGGATTGGTTTGGCATCTGTGGTGGTATTTGGTTTCTCATCATCAGGTTGTTTCTCTGCTGCATTTGTCTTTGCATGAAGAGTTGCTTCTGTTGGGGTGTCATGTTATTCATGTTGATGTTCATCTGCTGGGCCTGTTGTGCCTGTTGAGCTTGTTGAGCTTGCTGAGCTTGCTGAGCTTGCTGAGCTTGCTGAGCTTGCTGAGCTTGCTGGGCCTGTTGTGGTTGGAATTGCTGTGCTTGCTGTGCTTGCTGAGCTTGCTGTTGCTGCTGTGGTGGTGGTGGCTGTTGGTTGTTGTTTCTATTAGCCATTTGGTTCATTTGACCAGCCTTCTGCTGCTGTTGTTGTCTAAACACCACCTGAACATGGGCATTATGAATCTCCTTGATGAGTGACAAGAGAGACTGGGGAATGATTTTCTTCTGGATCAAGTCAAAGATCTGGGTCCAGGTATTCACATTAGGCGGTAAGTTGGGGATTCTTTGCAAAAGAGCCGGTGGAATGACGGCTTTTCTGATCTGGGCCCCAATAGCACGAAGCTGTTGCTGCTGGACCTGCTGGGCCTGTGCCTGCTGGGCCTGTACCTGCTGCTGTTGGTGTGCCTGTTGTGCCTGTCGTACCTGCTGCTGTGCCTGCTGCTGTTGCAACTGCATATTCAGAGGCCCTTGTCCACCAGCAGCCTGTCTTTGCTGTTGCTGTTGTTGTTGCTGTTGCTGTTGCTGCTGTTGGTTCATTCCATTGCCCATGTTCATGCCTCCCGGCTGCTGTGGCTGGCCCTGCTGTTGCACCGGGTAATGCTGTGAAGGGAACTGGCCCTGGGTAGAGTTTTTACCTCTAATCTGGGCTTGTAGATGGGCAGCGGCAGCGGCGGCGGCCAGCTGGTTCATGTTCTGGTGTTGATTTATGTTATTGGCTGGTTGTTGCTGTGGAGGTTGTTGCTGATTCATGTTATTAGCCTGCTGTTGCTGGGGAGGCTGCTGTTGTGGTTGTTGCTGCTGTTGCTGTTGCTGTTGTGAATTCCCCTGAGGCATGAAATTACCCATGTTTTGATGCTGATTCATCTGCTGTTGCTGACGTTGCTGTTGCATCTGAGGGGGGTTCGGCCTGGCAGCCCCTTGTCTTACATTGCTATGGAGCTGATTGATCTTCTGTTTGATCAATCGAAGGTACTCTTCTCTGTTCCTCAGCTTGGTGAAAGTGAACGTTTCAAAATCCAGAGCCATTTTAGCCGCCTTTTGAGGATCAAACATGTTCCCTTGGATTTCCTTCAACGTGGCGGTAAGAATACCTACGATTTTTTGGCGGTCTTCCACCCCATACATAGCATGCCACGAGTTCATCCCACTAGGATTTGGCTGCAGATTTTGCATTCGGCGTAAAAGTAATCGGGGTGAATATGTTTTACTGGGGCAAAATCAAACTGGAGGACGAGGAGGGGTTCCAAATAAAAAAAAATTATTGGAATAACAAAATAAAAAGAGGAAAAAGCAGCGAAAAATAAAAATAAAAAAAAAGAATTAAAAAAAGAATTCAAAAAAGGTCAATCGCGGAGAGCAAAAACATGATTCTAGTGTGATCAAATAATCGTAATAAAGATAAATACTGTGGGAGGGTATTTTTTTTGTAAGGGCTCCAATAAAGGCGTAAGGGCTGTAATGTGTAATAAGTGGGCATGGTGTATGGAAAGTATGGTGCGTATTTGATATGCTTGATATGCTTGATATGCTTGATATGCTTGAAATGCTTGAAATGTATATTGGTGTGATATCTGATATGCCCATATACGTATATAGTGGAGTAGGGTAGTAAGTGTGTAAAAGATAGAGCATATAAGTAGAGAGATATATCTACTGGGGTGTGTAACTATAGAACTAGGGAATGCTTGAATCGGCTGCTTTTCTTATAACTTTTGTTACGGGTATTTTACTTGGCATAATTTTGACTTCTTTGTGGATCTTAATAAAGGAACGTAATAATGGTTGACTTTTGATCGGCTCATTGCCTACTCGGTGGTCATTGCTTCTGGCTAGTTGTCCGATCAGCAGAACCTCTAAATTTCATGCTCGGACTGCCACTAGACGTAAATCCGGCTCACTCAATTTTATATTTTATATTTTATATTTTATATTTTATATTTTATATTTTATATTTTAT
>JAJMEV010000090.1:0-19735 GCA_030574355.1 Kurtzmaniella natalensis | reverse complement strand
CGTAGAAAACACCACCATTGAGGTACTTAACCCCGTACTTCTTGACAACATACTTTAATGTTTCAACTGATTTCTCGGTTGGTTGTGGGGCAGCTACCCAAGTCATAGACATGGTTCCAAATCCAATTGATTCACCAAGACTCATTATTGCTTTTTTTTGGGTAAGTTTTAATTTCAAGAAGGTAGACAAGGCGTTACAGCTATTACAGAAGAACTTTATAGTTTTGAAAAGTATCAACTAAAACGTTGAAGATGGTCGAGGCAATTTATATTGACTATCGGATTTAAGCTGGAAATAATTGTTTTTTTTTTATTTTCGTTTTTCCGCAACCTAATCAAATTTAGGCGATACGGAGTTGTTCACCTAGCGTGACAGGCACCACGAAAAAGAGTGCAAATTTGCTTAACTTCCAGACCATTTGCGGCAAATAACTCACTGTGTAATTTGGGCTCTGAACAAGGGCCAAAGGCAGCAAAGTAGGCAAAGTATTCGCCACAACAATCGCCAACAAGCCATTATTTGCTTCACCTATGTCATTGGATCACCTGGGATTAACGGAAGTGAAAAATTATTTATGAATGAGTAGCAATATACTTACTGGTAACGGCCATGCGTCAAATTTTGCGACATTATTGGATTCAATAGGGAAAAGTGAATATTACTGATTGATATGTTTATTGATATTTATTGATAATTTTAAATGATATCATAACATTGAAAATAAATAATTCTCTATATAGATCAAGCACAGCTCAATTATTCGAATGCCTTATCAAATTCAGTGAAAACAAATCTATATCTGATATCACCGTCATCTGCTCTGGTTAAGGCAATGTTACAGTTTTCTTCTGAAATTGGAATTTTTTCAATCCATGGCTTAACGTCATGCTTGAGGGCAATTTCTAATAATGCCTTCATTTCTTTCTTACTACCAAGTAAAGTGGAACCAAAAGAACCACCATTCTTAAGGAAAGAGAATGGAGAAACTTCGTATTTTTCAGAAGTTGGTGGTAAACCAACAGAGATAAGACGGGCATCAACCTTCAATACAGAAAAGTAATCTTCCATCTTTAAGTTAGTACCAGAAGCGGCACACAAGATGAAATCAAACTTATCTTTATAGTTTTCCGTCCAGTTTTCTTCTTCACCAGTTGCAACGAACTTAGATGCACCCATTTTAGTAGCTTCTTCTTTCTTAGCAGAAGATCTAGAAAAAGCAACAACTTCAGCACCCAAGGCAGCAGCAAATTGAATAGCCAAGTGACCTAACCCACCAATACCGATAATACCAACGGTTTTACCCTTAGCATCGTAACCAACATTTCTAACCAATGGTGAGAAAACAGTCAAACCAGCACACATAAGTGGAGCAGCAATTTCAGATTCTAAACCATCTGGAATTGGGAAAGTAAATTGTTCATGAGCAATTGAATAATTAGCGTAACCACCTTGAGTAACATAGTTTTCAGCTAATTTATCAGCAGCATTATAAGTACCAACACCATTATTTTGACAATATTGTTCGTTATCACTTTGACAACGACTACAATCTGGTTTCATACAAGATTGACAATGGGCACCAATACCTACTCTATCACCAACTTTAACTTGGGTAACTGCGTCACCAACGTGAACCACGTGCCCAATGATCTCATGACCAACGACTAAATCTTTTCTATTTAATGGGGCCCATTTACCGCTCACAGTTAAGATATCGGAACCACAAAGACCACAACAAACATTCTTCACAACAACATCATGAGGACGTAAAGGTTTATGAGCGTATTCAACTAACTTTGGTTTATTCCAATTTTCGGCGGCATCGACACCAAAACCTTTAAATGTTTCTGGAACTGCAGACATATTATATTATAATCTTAAAAATTTAATTTAGTTTAAATTTATTTAAATATCGGTAGTAAAAATCCTAGCCGACTCACCCTCTTATATATCTATTATTTTGCAGGGATTGAATCTTTGCCTTGTCGGCGAATTTAACAGCAATCTTCGAACCATAGGATAAGCGGTATCAAGAGAATTTTTTTTTTCTTTTCATTATAATTTAAATTTATTTTTAAATTTTATTCTTTTTTATTTTCTTTTTATGCCCTCTTTAACTTTACCAATTCCAGTGGGAACCTAAAATCCAATAGTAATGGAAACAATATTGATGCAGTAAGTTCTAAAATATTGATCTTGTCAATGAAGGGAAAGCGGATACTTCGTATGTTTCTGGCGATAAAGCAGCAGGATGCTAGATAAGTTGGCAAAATTTAACCTAATTAGGAAATTGCGCATGTATTCGCTTATTCATCTTCTTCTGTTAACGTCATCGGATAGGGGAGCCTTAAACAAACTCGAGACAAACGATACACAGCTGCTGTGAATAGCAACAATAGGTTAGTTCCAGTAGTTCCAGTAGGAGGTCGAAAGGCAATTATTACTTATGAGCGTGTACCAATAGAGTTTACTAGCATCTACTGGAAGATTGCTATACGGCACAGTAGATATTTAAGGGACATGTGCATTGAGAAGCTGAAATTCGAGACATAAAGTAGCAACTGTAGGAATAAGCAGAAGAAGAAAAGAAAATGGCCAATAAAAGCAGCAACTTAGAGAAGAAACAACATGAGAAGGAAAGAAATGCCATCTTATGTTGCATTGGCTTATTGTTTACGGCTTGTTGCAACGCATATAAAGTTTGATTTGACAGAGGGTTCCATCTCTATCCATCTTTTTCAGTGTACACGTTCTCTTTCTTCTCACTTTTGGTCCCTATTATGAACACTTTCATAGAAGAAGACCAAACAAGATATACGAGACGTACGGCACAGCATTTGTCAAGGGTGCCAAAGGCAGCTGGTTACTTAGGGCATACAGCATACAGGCTTACGAACATAAGAATTACAGGAAAAATACTATACAGAGCATATACTTTAGATATTATACAGAATGATGGACTTTGTATAATTTGTCTATGGCCGCTACTCAGCTGTCACCAGCTGCCACTCAGTGTTCTTAATCCGGTTTAAACCGTTTTTAACAGTATAGTGGGAGCCGAGGTTAGACACTAACCACAGTTGAGGCAAAAAGATATAAGAAATAAGATATAAAGAGAGTGAGAGAATCTGAAACAGAACAACGCGTCGGTTGGTGTTTGGCTAATTCCGCTCTTATCTTGTGTGTCTCCTATTTTCTCCTATTCTTGCAAGCTCTCCGATTCTTTCAAGAATGCACACCTCTATCATCTGATGTATCTGACTCTATATCACAATAGCTCTACGCCCAATATATCACTGGAGCAATTCTTTCATATTTAATGTTATTCCTTTACATTTTATGCCCTACTCTACTCTACTCCCTACACTATACCCTGCTCTTATGTCTTCGGCTCTGTCTTTACCGCTTTGTTTTCCACCACTCTACGTTTCCGCAGAACGCGCACTCGCGGCGCAGCCCTAAATGCATCACTCTACTAGTCTTACTTTAGTCATACTATTACCATTCCAGCTCTCTCTTACTATTACTATTAATATTACTATTACTAGTTTTACTATACTATTCATACCCTGCTATTAGTACTATAGTATTCATATTCTGATAGGCTCCTGCTATACTGTACCACAAACACACTACAAAGGAACCACACAGACCAGCCTTCTCCTCCAGCCTTCTCCGCTCGCTAACCTCGCTAATCGCCCTCCCTCCTCTTATCTGTCTCTTTCCTTCCCTCTAATCTGCCTTTTTTTCTTCTCTCTTCCTTCTCTCTTCCTTCTCTCTTCCTTTTGTCTCTCCTTCACTTCATCTTCTCCTGCACTTCCAGCCTGCAACTTTTCAAGTTGTTTATTATTTTTTATTTCATTCCATCACCAGAAACACGAAACTTAAACACCATCAACATCGTCCACGTTGACCCGGATATCCCTATCATTATATAACTACTTTCCACCCTTGACCACTATTAGCTTCTGTCTGAAGAATGGTTCTTTACAAGAGAAAAAGAGTGACTTTCACTAAACCCCCGCCTTTACCGGATGATCTCTCCAAGGACGTGTTTGTAATTAAAGCCACCGGCGAATGGTTTCTCTCCTACGAAGAATACTTGAAACGTTTTGATTACTACAACTCCAAGAAGTTTGTCTGTGAAATTACCGGGAACCTGTGCTTGACCTATTTCCAAGCTTTGGAGAATGAAAACCAGGAAATAAGGGCCGTGGAAAGAGATTTCCCTGAAGCTCTCCGTGAACATATCTTACGATACCTTCAATTCAACAAGATCTCCAGACTCGACCAGTTGGTCGATAAGGTGTACCTGGAATTCAAGAATAACTATTTCCCCGGTGAATCGATCTTCATAAAGCCTGGTGCCATCAGTTCCAATGCCAAATCAGCCAAGGCAAAGTCTGACTCCACCACCACCGCCACCACAACAAATTCATCTACTGCTACCACCACCACCAGCACTAGTACTAGTACTGCTACTACCGGGACCTCTGGTCAAAAACAAAAAGGGACTATTAGGGAAAAAGTCCAGTACAACAGTCCAGAAGGGATCAAGGAAACCAAATACTTGGTTGACAGAACTACCGACAACCAAAGAGCCATTTTGGTCCCCACCCAGATCTCCAGAGACCGTAACCAGTTCACCAAATGGTTGATCAAGACGTTCATCAAACTCACCATGTCCCGTTCCAACAAAATCGGCGCCCCATGGGTGGTCAAGGATAAGTACGCCAAAAAATACAGAATCTCCCAGGTGTACCCTGAAGAACTCAAGCATTTCGATCCAAAATACGTTCCTCCACCGACCAAGAAGCCAGAGAAGGAAGCCAAGGACCTGGCTGCTACTGCTTCTTCCAAAACATCCAAGGCTTCTACGCCTGGCACCTCCTCTTTTACAGCTAAGCTTACCAAGAAGGAGAAGCATTTACAGAAAATGGCTCTTAAGGCAGCAGCAGCAGCTGAAAAGAAGGCTGCCGCTGAAGCTACTCCGGTTCCAGAGAAGAAGAAAGGGTTGGTATTCCCAACCAATTATCTTCCAGAATCCCTTATTCAACAACAGGAGACCGCTGCCAATGGCTCCTCCACAGCTGAATCAGGAAAGGGTGGTGCTTCTGCCCAGCAATCATCTCTGCTGACTTCCGTATATCATTTGCAACCTACTCAGAAGACCATTGTAGACGACTTGGAGTTGAAATTTGACTTACAGCGAAGAAAACCATTACCAGTTGACTTTTCACCACCAGAAAGCTCCAAATTCTGGCTGAAAGACGTAGAAGATGAAGAGGAGGTGGACGAAAACGATGATGAAGAAGACGATTATGACGAAGAAGTAGAAGTAGAAGACGACGAGCTGAAACTCGAAGCTGCAAAGTTGACAAAGGTCAACATCCAAATTGCCCTCGAGTGCTGGATCTTCTTGAACATCTACCATAGTGCCCTCTTCCTTGACACCTTCACTTTCGACGATTTCATGCATGCCATTTCATGGAACGCTGATCAGTACAATAGCATTGGAAGATGTGAATTGCTTGACGAGATCTTTTGCAGTGTCTTAGGAGCCACATTGTCTAATGACGCCAAAGCTAAAAGTTACGGAGATGAAGAGGTCTTTGATATCAAAGACAACCTTATCCACGGATTGCAAATCATTTTACCTCGTAAACAATCATACAAGCAAAAGGCGAAAGAAAAAGAAGAAGAAGAAGGTGACGACAATAGAGGGTCTGATACCGAAAACGAGGACACACCACTTCAACTTGAAAAAGAGCTGGATTCCGAAACGTCTGAAGTGGGTCAAGATGAAGCAAAGCCTAATGGAAGAAAGATAAAGGAGGTTGCTGACGAAAACGAAGCAGTTGCAAACGGGGAAGCTGACGATGAAGGAGAAGAAGAAGATGATGAAGAAGATGATGAAGATGAAGAACAAGAAGATGTAGAAAATGAAGACGTGGACATGGAAAAGAATGAAGAACATTATGCTTATTCTGTCTTGAGCTATAGAAATTCCTCTTGGCACGATAAGTTAAGGAAAAGAAGCTTTAAAGAAGGTAACTGGCAAATTATTCTTATGGGTATTTTATCTATAATAGAGTATGTTCCACAATATCAGCCAGTCATTAATGAAATCTACAAGACTTTAGCCCCTAACGACGAAGCAGCCACTCCATCTACAGTATTGGCAAGATTTTACGATCTGATGTACGTGAATCTTCGTCTTCAAGCCTTGAATATATTGATCAACCTTTTATCTAACGGTGGTGTTGTTAGAGGTTATATCGATGATTGCTTAGAAAAATCTAGTACTTTAAGACGTGATCGTTTAGATAATATCAGAGACTATAAGGCTGCTTTGGAAGTCGTCCACGGTCACATCGATGAAATTACCACAATAGTCAATGAAAAGCAAAAGGCAAAGAAGGAGGAAGAAGATAAGGAGAAAGAAAAGGAAAAGGAAAAGGCAGGAGAGGATGCCTCTAAAGAAGAAGAAGAAGGCACCAAGAAGGAAGTAAAGCAAGAAGACGAAAAGAATGATTCCAATAAAAATGGACCTATTTCTAAGAAGGGGAAAAATGCCTTAAAATACGACCTTACAAAGGTTGAAACTCCAGAAGAGTTAGAATTTGCCCATGAAGACGAGAAATTAGCTGAGCTCTTTGAAAAACGTAAAGAAGGAATTTCTAACCTTGAAGAATTGAAAAATACAAGGAAAGAAGTTGAAAAGAAATTGGTCGAAATGGATTGCCAAAGAGTGAAATTATTAGGTAAAGACCGTAACTGCAACCGTTATTGGTGGTTTGAAAACAATGGTCTTCCAACTTTGCATGGTGGTTCTGGTGAAGATGAAAATGATGAAGACGAAGAAAAAGAAGAAGATGTCGATATTGACAACGATGCTATTTTAGATGAAACTTATCTCATGGGGAGATTATGGATCCAAGGTCCATCGAAGGATGATATTTTGATAAGATTAGAACTGTCGTTTGAAGAAATAGACAACATCAGGCATAGTTTGAAATATGGACCTAGAAAGGAGAAGGATTCCAACCCTAATCATGATTCCGAGGAAGTTCTTGAAATAAAAGTAGAAGTACCAGATTACTATTACGAAGATGTTGATAAATCAGAAGAGTACCATAAAATGGATTTCAGTAAAGTTTCAAAGAAGTACTCCAAAACTTTGAAACAATTATATTCACTTGAAATTCAAGATGATAAGATTTATAAACTCACCGAAAATGGTTCTCAAAAATCTCTTTTCCTTGATCAATATGGTTCCTTTTGGAAAACTGCTGAATGGCAGACTCTTAAACCAATCGAAAGAAAGTTGCTTGAAGAAATGGATAAACCTACCCTTGATGGTAATGATTGGAAGTTCTATGACAACGCTAGTCAAATAGATAAACTTATCCAATGGCTTAACCCTTGGGGTGCAAGAGAATCGGCTTTACGTAAAGAACTCGTTAATGTCAAGGAAGCTATTCATCAAAGTATGGACGCTAGACGTAACGCACTTTGGTTAAACGAACCACCAGAGGATGAACTTGAATTAAGCAACAAGTTGAAAACTATTGACGAAAGGTTAACCAAACTTGAATCTGGAATCGACGACGAGCGTTCCATGACCCCAGATGATGATTTTTCAGAAGGAGAAATACGTACTAGAAGCAAAAGAAGTTCATCATTAGCTGCCAACGTCAGAATCCAAGCACGTAAGCGTCAAAAGTTAACTGATGACGATATACTAGTTCGTGGGAATAAGCAGGAATTAACCAATTTGCATAATAAATTACTGGAGAACTTGAATGAAAAGAAGCACGATCGTGAACTTTCTAGAATTTTAGAATGGGTGAATATGACTTCAAGAGATAATTTCGACAAGTCGTTGTATGACGGAGGTGACAAGTTAAAAAGAAACAAGAGACGCTAAATCTTAATTATAATAATTATTATATTTATATTAATAATAATATGTATTTTTACCGAACTATTTTTTACCAAGCTGTGTATTATTGTGCTATTTATGGCAAAATTGTAGTAGTAAACCTATTTATACGAAACCAGATACGGCAGTTAAGCCAATTGAAAGACCGCTTGTCCGCATCTATGAAGGTTTCCACCAGCTTACCCGTGGGTATAGTACACCATGTGAATGGGCATCTAGGAAAATATTCAAGAAGAAAACGAAAAGGAAGAAGAATTTCAAATCACCGATTCGTACATATTCTGAAGCTTAAATTCTGACAATTTTCCTAATCGAGCAACATGTCTTTTCCCCTTTCATACATGAGCTTGACAAGACGCTATTGTCATCTCGGATTTATATTGAAAAGATATAGCTTATTTCAACTTCACCTGGATTAGATATACGAGTTTAACGGTTCAGAAGTAGACTTCTTTACCACATCTTCCGAAGGCCATCAAAGTCCCTATTTTAAAGCCTAAAAAGGAGTACTTACTACTGGGTAGAAACAGTTGGTCTCATAAATTGTATAACAGAGAACTCTTTTCTCTATTAGATGGCTAGGCATCCGTTAAAGTTGAAATTATAACCAACAGTGGCGGCTATATAGCACCCTTCCGTAACAAGAACACAATGAACACATCCATCAATATTTGAAATTCAAAGTCATCATCCCTTCCGTCAGCGTAACTTAACAATTCTGATGCCCCTCTTCGTGCATGCGAAAGAATTCAATCTCGTAAGAAAATTTCCTAATCGAGCAAAAAGAGGGTTGCAACTCTCGATTTCCCCTTTGGGCTGAGAGCATGGAAGTGAAACAGGAAGCCAAGACAGCCAAGACAGGTAGCGTACGCCTAATATCTGGGTGAATATATATATATATAAATAAAGATGATGTTCTATTTCATATTTCAAGTACCCTAACCCTTCACTTTGGTTTTCATTCGTTCTTTATCATTCAGTTTAGGTATCAAATCACTACTTGTTCCAAAGAGTAGAGGTGTCTAATCTTCTAACTACAACATTCAACTTAATATAAAAAAAATACACATACTTAAAACCATAATTTTCTTTTTAGATTATATATTTATATAACCCATGATGAAGTATTCATTATCACTTTCATTGTCTTCCATTTTGTTGGTGCTCTTGACTTTCATTTTTGCACCCAATCCTGCCTTGGCAGCACCTGAAACGGTATTGAAACCTTCTGAAGATCCATTTTACCAACCACCAGACAACTATGAGTCTGCTGAAGTCGGCCAAGTCTTGAAGTTTCGTAAGTCTCCTCATCAACTTAGATCTATCTACGTTACTTTCAATACCAAGAATGCTTACCAATACATGTATAGAACTACCAATACTGCTGGTGAACCTTCGTATGCTGTTTCATTGTTGATTGAACCTTTCAACGCAAACAACTCTAGACTTGTACAATATAGTATTGCCGAAGACTCCTCCTCCTTTGATTGCAGTGCTTCTTATACCTTCCAGCATGGTGCAAGTATGACTACAATCGTTGGACAAGCTGAAAGTTTGTTGATTCAAGGTCCTTTAAATGAAGGTTGGTGGGTAAACACTGCTGATTATGAAGGCCCAAACGCTGCTTTCACAGCTGGTAGAATGGCAGGTCATGCTAACTTAGATGCCATTAGAGGTGCTTTAAGTTTAAGCAATCAAACTGCACTTAGCGCAGACGCCCAAATAGTATTATGGGGTTACTCAGGTGGTGCTTTGGCTACAGGTTGGACCTCTGCTTTACAACCTACTTATGCCCCGGAACTTAGTAAACATATTCTTGGTGCTGCTATGGGTGGTCTTCCAGCCAATATTACTTACACTGTTTTAGTTGCTGACGGTGGACTTTACGCAGGGTTTATTCCTGCTGGTGTATATGGTTTCTTTAGTGAGTATCCAGCTTTACAAAAGTACCTTCCCGAAGCCTTCCCAAGCAAATTCAATTGGTTGATTAACAAAGCAAGACATTCTTGTTTGTTTTCAGTTATTACCTACTTAGCTTACGCCCAAATCTTGCAAGGGGAACATAGAATGTCACCAGTTGGTTTAGAGCTTTTCCAATACCCTGAAGTCAAAGCCGCTATTAGAAACTCTACTCTTGGTGTATCGCCTACAGAAGTTCCAACCATTCCTGTATTTATTTACCATGGTTTGAAAGATAATATTGTTCCATCAAACAATACTTTTGACACTTATAAATATTGGTGTGATGAAGGTATTTCTTCTATGGAAGTAGCAATTTCCAACAGTACTCGTCATATTACCGAAGCAGTCCTTGGTGCACCAGCTGGAATCACCTGGATTAAGGATCGTTTCAACGGAAAGGACAACTTAGTTAAAGGGTGTCTGTTGACTTATAGAAAAACCAACTTATCATATCCAGGTATTGCTAGAAATACTTTGGAATTCTTCGAAGGTATTGCAAAGACTGTCTTTGGATTTAAGATCGGTCCTTCTGAAAAAGCCAAAAGAAGTAATGATTTTGAAGCTGAAGATTTCGACTATGACTTTGATGATCATGTTGAAAGAATGATCGAAGAGGAGAATAATAAGCTTAGAAAAAGAGGTGTGTTTGATGACTTAGGCTTCGAATTTTAAATAAAATGAGGTACCATTATATATATGCACACAAAATAAAAATATACCATTGCGTTTTCATTCATATTTATATTCATCCTCTGTATCTCTTGTTCCTGTTCAGTGAATGTCTATTATCGGCTGACCTCTTCTTCTCTCGTTCAAGACGAGAAAGTTCAGCCAACTCTCGTAATTTTGCCTCCTTTTCCTGCTGCTCTTTCATAGATATTTCTGCCAATCTGGTGTTTCTAGCCCTAATCTCTTCTCTGGCCTTCTTATCGGCATCTTCTAAAGCCAGGGTCAAATTTCCAAAGCCTTCAATGTTCAAGTCACTGGAAGCAGGAGTTCCGCCATTGGCAGCCAAAATACGTTTCTCTAAGGAAATAGTAAAACCTTGATTATTCTTCCAATTGGAAATTGCCGCTGGAATCTTCCAAGCTTCCTGTTCCTCTTTGGTCAAAGGCTTGGTCGGTGCCTTCTTAAGTACCGGTGGAGGTGGTGAAGTATCGTGTGATTTATTCTTTCTAGTCTTAAATTTAGGTGGCAATAAAGGATCTTCCTGGAAAGTATTTATTTCTACTGTTCTTTCCTTGGCTCTACCTCTCCCAGAAGGGTCATCTACATTTTCAGTGGACTCAGTGTCATTTGACTCCAAAACAGATGTACTTTTCAAAGTAATCACCGTACTTTTTTGATCTCCGGATAAACTATTCTTACTGTTATAACTATTTTTATCCTTAGCCAACCCTAATTTGGCAGCTATGATGTTGTTGACTACACTTTTGGTACTTGATATGCATTCATTTAGGGCCTCATCTTCAACCAGTGGAAGAGGGAAGTAATGCTTCAATTCTGGGAACCTTTTCTTCAAAGGAACGGTATCATTGTAATTGGCCTTATAATTTCTTCCATTGCCACCCGAGCTAGCAATTGTTAGACCATAATTTAAGGAGGAATCAGAGTTTACAATAAACTGGTCAAGCTTGTTTGCTTTGGAAAAGTCACCTTCATTGCTTATCTCGTTTGCAACGGATTTGGCTCCTTTTTCCACTATTCCTTCGTAAACTAAAACTTTGTTCTGTTTATTTCTCTCCTGATGTAGTTTAATTGCCGGAAGGACTATCCCAGCATCCCTAGGCGGAGGAAGTAATGAGCTAAACATCTTCCTGGAGTGAAGCTTAGGAAATAATATTTTGTATAAGTGCGAGAAATGTATAAAAAGTATAAGAAAGGTGGTTTGGGCAGGTGGGACACATACTTTTGATCAACCATAAATAGACTACAGGAAAGAGAAGAAGCTACTTCGCCATTATGTCATAAAATTCTATATTGTTCATACCATATATATATCTAAATCTAAATCTAAATCTAACTTGTATCTATTTACCGTACAGAACCAGTCTTCAAACTTTTATCTTGAAATCCATTCCTCTCTGTATATGTTAGTACACCCAATACCAAAGTCCGTAGTCGCTATAAAGATAGAAAGATCATAATTCAGAATATACCCAACTTTTGACATGTTCTAAAGATAAACATACGTATTTTCCCAAAATTAGGGACTATGATTTCGTCAGGATTAACATGAGTGTCAAATGAAGGTGCAGCTGGCATTTTCTTACCAATAAAGTGATAGAAAAGACCTCCGAAGAACCTTTGAAATAAACTAAAGGAAACCGGGGTAATAGGTTGTGGGGCAGCAAATTCATTGGCACTCTTGTATTCCAACATCTTATCAGGGTAATCACTAATAAGACCATATTCTCTAATATCGTATAATCGAGATATTTTTTCTAAATAATCGTACTGTAACTTGGTATTTACTGTCCATTGGTACATCTTTAAATCTTGAGCTTTTAATAAAGGCATAAACTTCTCTACAAAATCAGTAGACCATGTGCATAAGTATAAGAGTGAAACCCCAGTAGCTTTAAGTCTGAAAACTCCGTCTTTCTTGAATAATTGATCTACATATTCGTTGTAACCTAAAAAGGCTAAAGAACTCTTCCAATTCCCAGTGATATGGAGAATATCAAAATACTGTTTATCGGGGAATACCTTACGGAAATATGGCTCTTGGTTCATGTATTTAAGAAATTTAAGATCCCATACCCCAATCTGAAGCTTATCTTCCCAGAATGAAAGGTCGTCGTTGATTTTCAATAATTCTTCAACAACTCTCTGGAGGATTTTAGGTGGGTTTGGGAACTTTATATCCAACATGATTCTTCTGGAAACGGTAGAAAGAGGAGTTAATGTTGAAGGCTTTTGTTCACCGTTGGTGGTATTGGTAATTTTATGGCCTTCTTCGTAAGCCACAAACCACTCAAGTAACTTTGCAAATGTAAGCATCTCTTCGTCTACCTCCTTCCTACGGAGTCCCTTCAAATCGTCTTGATAACTACTCTTGAGGATATTGTAATCCGCTGGAGTACCATCAGCTTTGATGAAGTTATTCTTGGTGTTGACATCATGACTAATAACGATTTCCAGGTCAGTACAGAGCCATAAATCGGTTTCTATCACTTCCACTCCGGCGTCGAAGGCCTTGATGAACCCGAGTACGGTATTTTCAGGGTATTTACCTTTGAAGCCACGGTGGCCGCCAATTACTGGGGATGTTATTGGCATTGAAAATGATGTAGAATGATGATATTGGTTGAAGAAACGAAGGTAAGGACGGAAAAGTGAACGGTTAATTCGGATGTGGGGAATCAATGTCACTGGGGCACGTTCTGTGGCGAAGTATTGAGATTAAATAATCAGGGCAAAAGTTTAAACGCTACCTAAAAGTAAGTAAGTAGATGTCAATAGATGTCAGTAAAGACCAATCAAGACAACAGTAAAGACAATAGAGAGTGAATAAATAGTGGATAGTAAGTCACAGTAGTTATTAGATTATTCGATACTTCAATTATTCAATTATTTAAGAATACGTCTGCTTGGATTAACCAACAAGACCGCCTACCTGCTTTTACTTTATATATCAACAAAGTCTACGGGGTTATCAACCTCTCTATCTTCCTGTCACGTCATGGGTCTCCTGTCAAAATGCCAAACTCCGTATCAAGGTGCTCATGGCGTTGTGTGTCTAGAGCACCAACTTTACGGAACGTGGGCTTTCTACACTGGATACACTACTGTCACATGTGGACATACTTAACTTCCACCTTGTAACTTCCATCTTCCATTCGCTAACTCCATCTCGTATTCCCAGAATGCATTTTGCCTAGACGTTGTTCATCTCCAACTTCTTACTTTCTACTTTATCTTCCATCGTGTTCTCCTCTTCCTCTCATCCTTGCCTGACCCTCTCTTCCTCTCATCCATGCCGACAGTCTTTGCTCCTCTTCTTCTCGTTGCTGACACTCTCCGCTCCACTTACTCTTTGTTCGTGCCACTCTCTGACCAGTTTCTCGCGAGAGCTCTTGGCCACTGGTGTGCTTCTCCCTCTTCTTGGTATTTATGTTCTACGCTATTTGGACCTCCACACTGGACCTTACACTACTTGCTACAGCCACGCTCTCAATTACCTATTTTAGGCAATTTTCCAGCGCTGTTGGTGGCCAAATGTGGGTTTTCGTTTTCTTGATGATTTTGATTCCTACAACTAATACTTTCTTAAGTGTCTCTATTTCTATTCTTCACGTGTACAATTTCTTCAATCTCTCAAACTCTTCTGCCGGTAAAACGTCATTGAATCCAATAGAATGCTTGGTAGTAGATTTGATAAGCTCCAGTTCTTGTTCAGATCTCGTCCGTGACTGCATTTGCCCTCCTTTAGACCAGAGCAGGTATATCATCTCTTCTTGCCCTATTTCAGGAACTGACAATTTATTACCTCCTCTATATATGATTTCAGCTAAATCGTGAAGTATATTGGCAGTAAGCCCCCATACATCATAGATTTTTTCATTGGTTTCAGAGTCTCTTCTAGATCCCAATCTTCCCCAATCAGAAAGTTTATTCTTCTTGGATCTTCGTAATTCACTCTTCTGCTTAGCAGCGGCTTCTTCATCACTTTCAAATTCAACTTCAGTAGCACTTGGAGATTCTTCCAGATCACTCAAATTCTTAATAGATTTGAGCCATTCGGCTTCATTTTTAACGGTTTGAGGGAATGTATAAGAACGTAAATCCCAAGGAAGTTGACCCCAACTGACTCTAAACGACAGACGATCTAAACTTTCTAATGGAGTTTCATCAACGGTAGGATACAAGAAATCTCTCAATGGACATGAAAAAACGCTAGAACTTTCACCTGGATTAAGCAGCATCTGTATATTTCTAGTTAAATCTTCTTCCAAGTGCAGTTGTGACGTTTTCAACGTGTTCATAAACCCAACTACTGGTTTCACTGCTGAAAACGTTCTCAGTAAATAGCAAGGTAAAGTGTTTATATGATCAATTTCAATACCATATTCTTTAGCCAATACTTCATTTTTATCACTTAATCCAATTTCTTCGTGCATTTCTCTTCTAGCTACTTGCCAATACAGTTCCAAAGCAGAATCTGCTTTACCACCAGGGAACAGAATATGACCAGGGAAGTTACGAAGTGTAGACAGTCTTTTAGTTAAAACCACCCTTAATTCACCCAATGTACCTACAAATAAAAGAATAAACACCAGCAGACGACGACTAACCGGAACCTTGTTCCATACAGAATGGGGGCCCCCACCAAAGTTTCGAGGAAGGTAGTTCTTGAGGTTTATAAGGTACAATTCGTCTGAAGTTATCCCCATCCTTGAAAATCGAGCTGAATCTAAAAATAATATTTCTTTTTTTTTTTTGTACTGCAAATTTATCAACAGCTCTCGTCTACAAATATACCAGCTGTATCAGGTCTAGCAAGTGTCCACAGTTGTAGCAGGTGTGTCTGGTCTGACGGCAACCACAAGAAAGATAAGAAGAAAAAAAAATTTAAAACGTTTTGATTTGCGCGGTTTGCAGCCAAAACAAAATAGTATAAATAGTGGGGAAATCCTCGGGCAACAAAATCATGAGCTTAGTAATGGCAGGAGACTACAACCGAGCGCTACTTATACTGATTGATCTATTGATATTCTTTCGATGGTGGCGTTATTCGTAATTCTATATGTTGTCTGTATTTCTGTAAGTTATTCGTATTTCTTTATATTCGTGATTCTATCTGTTATTTGTATTTCTATATGTTCTACGAATTTCTTTATTTTCGTATTTCTTTATTCTTTTAAATTCTATATATATATATCTTACAGTTGTTATTCATTTGGTTATTCGTTTATTCGTTTATTTAATGGGTTCCATTTTTATGTATATATCCTTTATACTTCCTTCATATCCTTATCATTATCTATTCCTATCCGTATCGACGTAATTTATGGTATTAGAGTGTGTATTTCTTATTTTTTGCACTGTTCACAGAACCAGTACATCTCTGAATCGAAATGGCTCTCTCCGACTGTTTTAATGTCCCATTCTCCAACCACACTCTCTTGGTGTTCTTTAAGAACAATATGCATTTGACCACCCAAATAGAATTTATTTGAAGTATTGAAAAAAGTCAATTGAACCACTGCAGGTCCACTACTATATCGAACTGTTCTTCTACATGATTTCCCTAATCCGGTCAAATCATATGGCATAATCCATACACATATTCTTGTTCCTTCAGTATTTGTAATCCCTAATTTAAGCTCCAGTCTATAAGGAATCAGAAATCCGGCAAATCCTAAACTTCGATCACTCTTCTCCTTATATTGGAACAATGCACTTATATCTACATGACCTACTAACGGTGGATGTGATGTTCCAATACCACCACTTTGTTGACCTTCCCATTGGATATATTGAACAAGTAAGTCTGGGTTTAACCTTTTAGCATGCTTGGGCGCCCTCCCACCTTTCATCTGATGATAAGAGAAATCAGAAACCAATATCTCCAACCCAAACTTAATCGGGGCTGACTTGTGACCTGATGTTCGATCACTTAACAAAGAATCGATGTACGAACCTACTTTGAACGAATTTGAAGATCGTCTTCTTTTCCTCATTCCTCCAGGAAAGCCATATCCATTCACATTGTCATTGCCGTTGCCATTGATACTACTATTGGGATGGCCACCGTCAACTCGATCACAGTTGTAGCACCCTACAGCGTCATCTGTGTCAGCAATGACGGTGACTTCATGTGAAAGCGACGATTTCCTACGGGGTAAATACATCAAGCATTACGCAACCTATATAGATGTAGTATCCAATAACTTATTTTAGATACAAAAGACCACGGCGAAGTGTTTTATTTTATCAATTCAAAATTTGTAATCCAAAATTTGTAATCTAAAATTTACAGCCAAATCGTTTTTTTACAGCCACTTTTCTTACAGCCAAATTCTAAATCCGCAAAATAATAATAATTTTTTTTTTTTTCTTTTGACGGCTACCATCAAGGAGGGAGCTTAAGTATTTGTTGGCTAAGAAGTTGTTCTCTGGTTTAGGGTTTATAGGCTTGGGGTTTATAGGTTTTAGAAACTCTTGATAATATAAGATAGTGTAGGTTATTTTGAGGTTTTTCTTTCAGGTTTTTAATTGAATATTTTATTTGTGGGTTTAATTTGTGCCTAGGAGAAATTTCTAATTTCCTCGGCGGTGTATTTCCACCACAGTGAATCTCCTTTGTTTAGGCTCCTAAGTACCTAATCAAACAGAGACAATAGAGTACGTATGTTTGAGGAAAGGAATAGGGAGAGAGAAGAGGGACGAGAGGGTTTAAGGGGAATGATACGGAGAAATACGGAGAGATGCGGAGAGAGATGGAGAAGTGGAGAGGTGGAGAGGCAATGGTTGGTGTTTTTTTGCAGCCACAGCGCTTGGGCCTTGAAAATGTCAATATGAAAAAGCTACAAATTCTGTAATTGCAATACTATGGCTTATGTGATATTGATTTCTATCTGTCTATTATATATTTATTCTTCTAATCCCCTCCTTGATATGACCCACATTGTTCAAGCTAATAAGCTTGGGAATTCATCAACGCTTCCATTATCGTAAATAACCTTCCAGGTAGCTTCGAAAAGAGGGAATTCCTCGTTCAAATTGAAGTTGTTCAACAACTCATGAACTTCAGCGGCGGTAATAATCCCTTGGGATGATTGACCATTAAGTAAGGTCTTTTCAGCAGTCCAGGCATCGACACCTTCCTTAATCATGTAACGGGCAACCTTGACGTTTCTACCACCGGAACAAGTGGTAATTAAATCAGCAACACCAGCACTTTCTTCAGTGAAAGTGGTACTTTGTGGAGGAAGATCAGATTTAATTCCAAATTTCTTGTAGTATGATGCAAATTTGATGGTTTCTTTAATACCAATTCTCATGATAGCTGCCTTGGCATTGTCACCCCAACCGGCTCCTTCAACAAATCCAACGGCACAGGCAACCACATTCTTTAAGGCACCAGCAATTGATGCACCAACAACATCCTTGATAACAGCAGCATGGAAATATGGACGGAAAAAGGCTTCAAGTAAGATTTCTTCATCGATATCTTCACCTTTACCTCTGAAATCAGAAGGTAAATTGTAGGCAATAGAAGTTTCGGACCAGTTACCCTTGGCAACTTCATTGGCAATATTAGCACCAGATAAAACACCACAGTAAATACCTAAAGTATCGGTAATCTGTTGAGATAATAATTTACAGCCTTCTGGGGTGACTTCTAAACCTTTCAAACATGAAATGGCTCTAACGTTTGGACTGACTTTTCCAACCAATTGCTTACAGATTCTACCCAAAAATTGATGAGGAATATTGAAAACCAACAAATCGGCACCTGCAACAGTGGAAACAATATCTGGATTAGCAATCAAGTTTTCTGGAAGTTTAACATCTGGTAAATATCTAACGTTTTCATGGTCGGTATTTATGATTTCAGTAAGTTTACGGCCTTCAACTTCTTCTTCGAAAACCCACATGTTAACATCCTTGTCAAACAATTGTGGTTTTTCTCTGGTATTTTCAGCTACCAATTTGGCAACAGCAGTCCCCCAATTACCTGAACCGATAATGGCGATTTTAAATGGTTTCTTAACTTGAAATTCAGCAGTCATATTTAAACGAAATATGTATATATATTATTTTTCTTTTGGGGCAAAATTGTTAACTATTAGTTATCAATTGCAATACTATCTTAAGATACTAAACTTAAATTACCCTGGCTACTTTACAAGTATTTATATACCTCTACTGCTTACTTGGCTAAGGCTTAAAGGAAGGCAGCTTTCCTGTATGTTACGAGGCAAAATAAGCCAAAAAGAAATAAAAAAGCCAAAGGCCTAAAAACAAAGAAAAAATAAATTCGAAAAGGGCAATAATCCAAAATTATTTCCATTTTGCCTCTTGCCAATAACGTAGTTTTTCCGGAACTGCATTTTGCCAAATGTACCCATGAGATCATATACCAACCAAGGGGGATGTTATATGACGTTGTATGACGTGTGCTAGGGGGCCGATTAATGTTCTCGAACCATTATATCCAAGAAAGAGTTTCTTTTCGGGTTAGATGGGTATCAACGAAAGATGTAGAAAACGCTTTTGTCTCTTTTCATTTTCATTCTAGTTCGTTTCTTTTACCAGTATTTTTTTTGGTGTGCCCATCCCTTTTAGTATACACACCACTTCGGAAGTTTTGGGTACTCGTAAGTCCGAACTAGTGAAAATCTCATCGCTTTGTGTGTGGCACCCCTCTCCGTACGGGCCCAAAAAAGTATAAACAGTAGCGTGAAGCAAACAGGGATGACAATAGAAGAGAAACATGAGATATTAATTACTCCTCTATTATACGTTATTAGCCTACTTTTACAGCGGTGAAAGTCTCCTACGATAGATCGTCTCCAGATCATGTCTGTAAACAATTTATATTGCAAATATAGTTGTATCCATTGACCCGTGAGAGTGTTGGGTGCAAGCGTTGAAGGCGATGAAGAAAGATGTGTAACTTTCTTACGTAAATCAAAGAGATGTAAATTACAGTGAATATTTCGGAATTTTCCTCCTCTTCTAGTATCTTCCAAATCAGTTCCAATATTACTGTTACTATTATTATTACTCTTTTTATTATTATTACTACTATTACTACTACTATTATTATTATTATTATTATTATTATTATTATTATTATTATTATTATTATTATT
>JAJMEV010000089.1:0-22810 GCA_030574355.1 Kurtzmaniella natalensis | reverse complement strand
TTATATTCTTATATTCTTATATTCTTATATTCTTATATTCTTATATTCTTATATTACACTGTCTTGTCATATTTCAATCCTGCTTGATGACCCAAGAATAATTGTCCCTTTTCCGTATCCTGGCTCTAGTCTCTCCACTAGTAAAACATACTCTGATTCTTCTAAAATAGCCTCTAAAAATACCCCATACACCGAATCACTCCATTCTTCATTCACTTGCACTGGTAATCCAGTCCTAAGTTCAAATATCGATGCCCTCATCATCGGACGATAATCAACTTCTCCTGAAAATGTGATTCTTCCCTTAATTTGGCTATTCTTGGCCGTGGTTCGAAATATACACTTATACTTCTTTTTATTGTCCCATTCAAACTTCCGTTTAACCTCAAATATCCCCATTTTCCCCAGAAGTCGACTGAGTTTTGTCCCTGGCACTTCATGATTTACAACCAATTCAAAATTAGCAGGGAACCCTTGTTTCATTACATCATACGTCAGACAAACTAACCGATACAGCCCTCTACCAAGGAAAACTGTGTACGCTATGCACCCCTTTTTGTATTTAATATCATACACCGATGGTGTAATATTATGGAGCTCTACACCTTGTGGGTAGATATGAACATTATAGTATTGATCACTGTTTTCTCCAAACAAAGCCACTTGGACGTTCCCCGAATCAGGAATTTCAAGAAGATACTGAGGATTTTCAATAAAACTTGAAAGTGCATAGTTGCCTCCACATGTATCGGGAAACCAAGCATCGTTTAAGGTCAATACACCCAGGTATAAATGTCGAGCTCTGGAAAGGTGAACTGGATTGTCACTAAATGCAGTGACGGTGATATTACATTGCTTCGATGTATAGATTGCCATTGTATAAACACCTGGCTTGAGATGACCATCTAAATTACTCACCTCTACACGGGAATTTGTACCCTTAGATTTAAAGACACATGTATTTTGTGTCGAGGTCAACACTTTTTCACCTTTGGTATCGAAAACCTCTATTCGGATCACTGTTTCTGATCCTTCAGATTCGTCGTCTAATGTGGTATTGATGTTTGCTGGTAAATGTCTTTCGAATAAAATCCATATTCTATCGGCCCCAGCAGTGCAATCAAGCTTAAATTGAGGCCATTTGTAAATATTATTAGAATTCTTAGCAATAAATGTAAAGCTTGATTTATACAGAAAATTAGGTTTCCAACACTTGTACATGTATGAAAAGCGATAAAGTTCTGAATCCTTGTACCAATGTTCACGATTTTCAACATTCCATGGGTTTTTCACACATAATTCATATTCATTTCCACATTCTCGAATATCAGTTATAACGTAATCATGATCTGGTACAAGATTAAGGTGTTCTGAGAGAGTTTTACTTATTGAACCTACCCCCAACCCAAGAAGAACATCGCCTCGTTTGAAAGCTTCCACCAATTGACTGGAGATTCTACTTGAAATTGAATGTATTTGAGGAATCCAACCAAGAAGCATGTAACAGTCAATGGCAAAATTAGAACCTTTGAACTCATACCCTTGGCCCATAACTTTTAAATAAGCTTTTTCTAAGAATGCTGGCCACCACACATTTTCATTGGAACTGGATCGAATTACGAGACAACGTCCATTATCTAAGATGGGGAGAGATCTATCAATGGGGACCAATCGGGCTGCTCCATTGAAGTAAAGAGATATAGGGAGGAAGGCATCGTTGCATCTAGTGACACAAGAAGCAAGAAGGTTAGGACTACGATGGGTAACTGCAAGAACAGCACATACAAACAGACAGTTTGTTAGAAGGTCCTGGGTTAAATTAAGAAGGTCTGAAGAAGAACCTATTTCTGAGGTCTTGTATTCAAATTTGGGGGCTAAACCTTCTGGGAACTTCATCGCCAGAGAATCTGAACTGGCAAACCCAACTGGTGGCATATCTCCACTGGAAAGGAGGCCATCTTCACTGAAAGTAATAAGTGGCGGGTAAAAACCTCCGGACACTTTTGAGCCCATCCAAACTATCTTATCAGAAAAGGATAGCTTTTCAACTGAATCGTACCATTCAAGAGCGTATTTGGATATAGTGATAATGACCTTTGGGTCAAATACATCCACCGTGTTTGGGCCAACATAATTATAAATATCATTATTATCATTTTTATTATTACTATTATTTCTATTATTATTATTATTATTAGAACCGGGTGGTCTAGTAGAAGGCCCCTCCTTGGCTACATCGCTTAATTTATTCAATATTTTAATACAAGACAATGCATGTTTCTTGGCCACCGCTGTGTTCCCAAGGGATGCCTCAAACACACTCAATTCTAGCAATTCAACCGCATCACTGATCGACATGTATCGTTCATAAATTAGATCTGTGGGGATTGCTTCCTTTATATAGTCCGCGAAAAGGCTGCAAAAAATTGGTTTGGGAAAATACCAAGAAAACCCAAGCCCACTTCCTGAATTGCCAAATTTGCATATTATTGTCTGTTTGTTGCCTGCTATTTGCTGCGTATTATTTGCTCATTTTCTGCTGCTGCTTTTGGCTGCCAAAATGGCTGCCATTTTTATATATTTTTTAGGGGCCATTTCTTAGAGGCCGTTTTATTTAGTATATACTTTATTATATACTTTATTATATACTTTATTGTACTGGTTTTTTCTGTACTTTACTTTTCTCCCCTTTGATGCTGCTCGTTAGATAGCACTAATAGATTGAGTTAACAATAAAAGTAGCTTTTAAATTGAATTAAAATTAGATACGGTTTCCTGGGACTACTGCGGTCTATGATGATATAATATTTGTTTATATATGATAAGTATTAATTCTATAATGCATTATTAAAATGGTTAAATGGCTAAATAAAATGGCTAAATGTTAAATAGCTGAATGGCTTCATGTAAGAGGGCTACCAGATGCTTCCCATTGTGCAAACACATACCACAGCGTACCCGAATCTCCAATAACCAAGCCCCTGTATAACCCAGTTTCAGTCAACTTGGCATGTAATGTATAAGTTCCATATGAAAGCCCGTTATCGGGTTTTTGAAGTTTAAAATATTTCCCCAGTGGCAGTTCAACAACCAATTTGAAATCTCTATTAGCAATCCCAGTCCCACTATTAATCCCTTCAGCTGGGTGGACTTCAACTTCAAATTGATATCCATTATTACCAACAAGTCTTGCATTTTGTGGCAGTTTAATATATAAATCATTCCTTTGGGCTTGAACCGTTGGGAATCTTGGAACAAATTTACATGGTCTTTGAGTTCCTGAATGATATATAGGAACCACCACTGCAAGTTCATGAACGTTTTCGAAATGTTTTTGTAATCCTCTTAATCCAGCAAAGATTTGAAGAACCCCAATATCTTCACCTTCCGGTAAAATTGCCTTTATTTTACATATTCTAGAGCTTCCTTCCCATTTGGTTTGACATAACAGGAGTTCATTAGTAGTGGATTTGGATGTCTTAACTAACGTAAAAAGCTCTAATTCTGAAGAGATCTCTAATTCACATTCAAAATGCTCTAAGTCAACAAGTCTGGTAAGGGCGTTATTGAAATTACGGAACTTCAAGTTGTACCGATAGAAACCCAGGTACATCCTTGGAAGATAAAAGGCAATGTTTTGATCCACTGGTGGCACTACATGTTGTCTTTCAATCATCAGGGGGATATGGGTAGAGACTACGCTTAAAGGTCTAGCCAAGAAGTAATGTTCATTGAATCCCTTGGAACTATCTTTTATGTTACAGATAGACCCTTCTTTGAACAGAACGATATCTAAGATGAAGAATTGATCATCTAATAACACTGCAAGCCAGCAATGGTTCAAGACATATTGTTCGTTATGGTAGAATTCGTTTGGACGTTTCCAAAATCCACTAACTAACTCGGCTGGTATACCTAAAGCTGATAACATTTTCTTGAATAAGTAATTAACTTGGTAGACCAGAGCTTCTGCTTTGGCTGCTATTTCATTAAGTTTAGGTTTAATCTGGGAAATTCTACTGCTTGGATCTTCTTCTATGATTCTGAGCTTACAAAGTTGGAGTAAGATAGCACGAAGTTGGTGAATTGGCAGCAGGAATTTTTCAGAAACATCGGCAATGTATTCGTTAAGATCACATGAAACATCGTATTGGGCAACGAATTTTTCAACTTTACGATAAGTGGCAGCTCTCTTGGCAGCTTCCCACGCTTCTTCATCAATTTCCACTTCTCCAAGGGTTTCATTACTGTTGATTTCAGATACGAACTCTAAAGGTTTGACAATGATTTCTCCTTCTGCTCTGACGGCTCTCTTTGTACGTTGCTGTTTGGAATGAGTAGTCAAGGAGTTCATTCTATTCATATCACCTTTAAACAAAGACCATTGAATGTCTTCTTGATCGTCGTTGAGCTTGTTCAAATACTGCTGTTGCTGAGTAGCGGAGCCATTCTTCTTAAGAAACTTTTTGAAAATCGATCCTTTACCTACTGATTTCTTCTCGAAAACGTCTTCAATGATCTTGTCGGCATCCATACGAGAAGAA
The DNA here is from genome assembly GCA_030574355.1 of Kurtzmaniella natalensis. Classification (NCBI taxonomy): domain Eukaryota; kingdom Fungi; phylum Ascomycota; class Pichiomycetes; order Serinales; family Debaryomycetaceae; genus Kurtzmaniella; species Kurtzmaniella natalensis. The sequence goes on along the minus strand of JAJMEV010000089.1, from coordinate 18,266 downwards.
GGAGTCACTTCTGGAATACTTGGCTGTTCAACTGTACTTCTACCAAACATAGCCTGGTCGTGCTTGTGTCTCATCAATGACCCGGCAGAGGTAGCACTCAATTCAGACAAATTAAGCACATCCAGTTGCAACAGTTTGATCAGCAGCTTGAAATTTTCACCTTCTTCCAAAGCCCTGAGTGGGTACGCATGTTTAGGTGGAGGTGGAGGTGGAAGAGCAGCAGCGTTGGCTTCATAGTACCCACCGTTGTGTAATCTACTTTCGTCGTTGTCAACAATAGCGTGGTGACCTTGGCCGTCGAAATTATTCAACATGATATCATCAGCAATGCTATTTCTTGATATCTTCTTGGATAAATCGTCTCTTTTCTTGGAAGCGGAAGAGCCACTGGTGTATGAGGCACCTGGAGATTCCTTAGAGGCCGCTTTGGGGGATTTTGGAGGGGCCCCATATTGGGACTTATGGTGCCTTTCAATCAACTTCAAGTGCTTAAGTTCTCTTTCAAGAGCCTTACGTTTGGCTATAATGCTATCTTCATCGTATAATTCAGCGGCAGAATGGGAATGATGAATGTGATCGTTCGAGTGACCCAGCAGCATGGCAGTCTGTGGAAGAAGAGGTTGACTCTGATGATGATGTTGATTTTGGTAAACAAAGTTTGCTTGCTTGACTTGTTGCTTATGATAGTTTGGTGGATAAGCTTGGGAAGTAGAAGCTTGCATGCTGCTGATCTTTGCTGGAAGATCACCAGTGGATGCAGAATGAAGCTTATGGAACAGTTTTGCTGAAGTAGATTTAACCATGTTATAATGTGGGTTTGGGTTTGGGTTATGGGTTAGGTTTTGGTTTTGGTTTGGGTTTATATGGCCGTTGCTGGTGTTTGGGTTAACGTAATAGCTCTGGTTCATATTGTTATTGTTGTTGTTGAAACTGGTATTGTGACTATATTCAAGAGGTGAATGTACTGGGGTGATCATCTTCTTAACTTCTGGAAACCTTTGCAACTCGTACTCTCTTTGGGAGGATCTGATTTCGTGGAGATCGAGTTGGAGTGGAGACTTTGCGTACATCTTTGTTTGCATTGACTCCTTGATTGGAGTGGTAGGAATGCTAGAAGTAGCCAGTTTACTAGCCAGGAAACTGGTAGAGTATGGGTCTTCATAGATGTTGACGTAGTCCTTAGGGAATATACCTTCTGCCCCATTTCTTCGAAGCTTACCTGACCACCATGATTCGTCGACAACCAGGTAAACTTCTACGACTTCGTTTTCCATAAAGCCGAGATCACCTTCTTGTTCACCTGGCCACAGGACGGTGGTTTTCACCTTGAAAGGGAGTGGTGGAAGCATTATTTATTTGGAACTAAGTAATGAAGAGATAGTAAAGCAAATGAAGCGAATGAACCGGATAAACGATAATGATAAAAAGGTTGTTGAAGTTGTTGTATCAGATGGGTTGTATCAGATGGTGTCTTGGTGGGTTGTATAGGTGGAAAGACTACCAATTGCTGAAGAGTGTGTTCGAATGTATGTGGTTGAACTCTGAACTAGCCAATGAATGGAACTACTGTAAGTAACTATCAACTAGCAGAGAGAACTGATATTAGAGTGCAATCAATAACGATATCAATATCAATAAACCCCCTAAAAGTATGCAATTCTGACCCTGGCGGAAAAAAAGGAGAAGGAAAATGAAAAGCAAAAGCAAATGGAAAGGGACGAGATCAACTACTATTCAAGCCTATACTACTACAATATGCACCTACGTAAGGTTCACAAGTCTACTGGCTTGAAGAGCCAGATGCTCTTACTCAATTGGGAAATTGGTAAACATAGGCTGATACAGGAAAAGGCTCGCAGTTTGTGAGCAGAAGGTGAGCATTCAGAGACAATAGCAGGACGGAACGAGCAAGACAGGCAGAATGAGATAATAATAGCATCACCAATATCTTCTCCTATTGTGTGTTACTTGTATACTATTATCGTTATACTACCCATGCTATTGTGTTGTATACGACTATATTATTTAAACTGAATTTATCTTTTGGTACCGATTCTATGACTACTGTTTACATTCTACTTTAATGTCTACCTTACATGTGTTATTGTTGTTCTGATTCGATTGTGTAGTGTGATACAAAGAGGGTAATCATTCTCATCTCTTTGCTGGGAGAAAGCACGGAACATACAGAAACTACTAACCAAGCAGTGACATAGAAAATAGTGAAGAATAGGAAATAAGTAAAATAAAGAGTAAATAAATAAAATAAAAAGATTAATAAATGAATGATTAGAACTGAATTCATGGAAAAGTGTACAAATACAAACTTTGCCATCTCTTTACCGATAACCTATGTTGTAGTAGTAATAGTAGTAGTCAAGATCTAATTCTGACTTCAACGTATCTCTGCTCCTGTTGCTGTTTCTATTTCTGTTTCGTTTCTGTTTCTTCCTGCTTCTGTTTTTAGCCTCGCTATGTACAGAAGTCGCAGGAGAAGCTTATTTATTCCAACTTTCACAGCCCGAACATCTGCATTCGGATAACAAGGTCTACGTGTATCTCTGCGAGCTGCATACTATTTGAGGGTCTATGTTTAGATATTACTTTTTCTCAATGTCTCTGCTAGTGTGTCGATTTTCAGCTTTTTTTCAGCTACTTTTAAGCATCTTTTTAGATTCTACTAGGCTTCTAGCTCTCTGCTTGTTGTAGTTATGCGCCCTGGATGTTTTTGGTTTTCCAATTAGATCGAAACAGATCAGTTAACTACAACTGGCAATTAGCACCTCGGCCCTAGGTGCATGGTTCTTGGTGTCTAGTTACTGAATACTTGCTAAAAATCTAGATACTAGGATAGTTACATAGGCACCCGCAACAAGAAAGGATTTCTACTGAGTCTGCTGAGTCTGCTGTAAAACTTCATATTCCTCGGTGTTGGCCCCCTCTGAAAAGTTTCTCTCCCAGAGTTTATTCTGGGCGTCCAAAAACAGCGCAGGAGTTTGCAGCACTTTTTGTTCTCAATAAATAGTCCATGTTGACTCTTTGGTTTGGGGGATCCTAATCAGGAAATCCGCCATTGTGCCTTTAGATAGAATTACACCAGCTCAGGGGGAGGCAGTGGCTCTGTATAATAATATCTCGTTTACTTTTTCATGTTGTTGACCTACAGTTATTGATATCATTTGATATTGATCATTATATATACTCTACATCAATTAATCTGTCTATCAATTCTCTTAATATATTATTTTTCACATCCTTCCAATAAAAAATAAAGGTATCATCAAACTTATTCTCTGGTCTTTCTAACACCACTAACAATATCGTCAACTCTTAAAAGAAGACATGCACTTTCAATGGCAGTCTTTAACAGTTGCAGCTTGACTGCTTCTGGTTCCCATACCCCATATTTGTTCATATCTACAACTTTACCCAATTCACCGTCAATACCAAAAGTATGTTCACCAGCAGCATGTTTAGCTCTTAATTGAGCCAATGTTCTAATGGAATGACCACCACAATTTTGAATTAAAGTTCTTGGAATCACTTCAAAAGCATCAGCTACCAGTTGATATGGCCATTGAGCGATACCTTCCACCAGTTGAGCTCTTTCAGCCAATTTAACTGAAACTGCCATTTCAGTGGCACCACCACCTGGCAGTAAACGAGGTTCTAAAAAGACATTACGAGCCACAGCCATGGCATCATGAAGATTACGTTCGATTTCATTTAAAACATCCTTCAGAGGTCCACGAAGTAAAATAGTACAAGCTTGAGGTTCTTTACATTCAACGATGTAAGTGAAATATTCATCACCAATGAGTTCAACTTTGAAAAGACCACATTTAGTACCAACGTCAGATTCTTTTAAATCTTCAACTCTGTTAACAATGGTAGCACCAGTTGCTCTAGCGATTCTATTATTATCAGATTTTTTGGTTCTTCTAAGAGCAGTTACACCACCTTTTAATAAGTAATGTTGAGCCAAATCCAGGACTCCCTTTTCAGTGATAACAAGATCTGGTTTTAATTTAAGAATTTGTTCACATTGAGCTTTAACTTGTTCTTCTTCGATTTCAAGGATTCTACTCCAATCTTCTTCTTTAGTGATTTCGATATTAGTTTGCAGTTCACCCTTTTTATATTCCAATGGACAATCAAGTAAGATAACTCTTGGATTTTCGATTCTTCTTCTCATTTTAGGATGAGTTACATCTTTATTAAGGAGAATACCATCCAAGACTTCACTATCAGTGACTTCACCACCAGGGATTTTTTCTATACGAGCATAACGTTTAGTATCAATTTCAGTGTGATCACCGTCAACGATACGAACAGTTTTAACTGCTTGAAGGGCCAAATTACACATTTTTTCCAGCCATTTAGCCACGTATTTGGTACCTATCGAAGATTTAATAAGGGCAAGCATTTCATCATCATTTTCGATATCTACCGCTTTCAGGACTTCATCGATAATTTCCAAGGCATCCTTAAGAGCTTGTTTAAGGGCCAGAATGACCACAACTGGATGAATATTACTTTTATCGATATAAGGGAAAGCTTGAGCCAAGATTTCACCGGCCAAGATGATGACTGAAGTGGTACCATCACCGACTTCTTCATCTTGAGTACGAGAGAGTTCGATCATCAGCTTGGCAGCAGGGTGAGCTACATCGATTTCTCTTAAAATGGCATGACCATCATTAGTAAGGACAATCCCACCGACTGGATCAAGAAGCATTTTAAGCATGGCTTTAGGACCCAAACAAGTTCTGACGATATCGGCCACAGCTTTAGCGGCCATAATATTGGAGACTTGGGCTTGATGGCCGGACTGACGTTCGGTCTGGGCGTTCAAGTATACTACCGGAGCCTGCATTATAATAGATTGGTTGGAGTTTGACGGCAAACGAAGGTGAAGAATTTCTTTCGAAAATGAAGAAAACTTCAAATTGGAGACGTGAGCGGTGCGTGCAGGAAAACGCTAACCTCACTACTATCCACTATCTCACTACTATCTCACTACTATCTCACTACTCTCTCTTTTCTTGCTCACTCACTCACTTTCTCACTTACCCACCTTACTCCAGGTCATAGATATTATAATAGTAGGTTTTACGTCATGTATATATATATATATATATATAAAGTGTTTGGTTATAAGACACGTTGTAGAGTTTATTTTACAGGTTTATAGTGTTTTATTATATATTACATACTCTGTTCACTGTGGATCACTGCAGCACAGATTTTAGTCAACACCTACATAGTATTCTTTATATATGCAGTCATCACCAAAATCAATACCGTGGGTCTATATGCAGTTCATTTACTTTAGACAGATCAGCAGGCCCTCCAGGTTTAGCAACGGAACACGAGTTGCTGGCCAGTTGCAAACACACTGAAAGTCGAATATTTTGGATTAGGTACATAGATTGTGTATCAGAAGAGGTTATTTTACTGTTTACTGGTATTTCTGGCAATAATGGACTACTTAAACTCAAACTTCACATCCATCGCTGATCTAGACCAGTTGGATCTGGCCATCCAGAGCCTCGAGGCAAAGCGTGCTGATTTTATAAAGCAGGCCAATGCCCTTGTGGGTGGTGGAAGAGGTTCAGTCCATGACTCAGTCCATGGCTCACAAACCTCATCTTCCTCTTCAATCAATATACAGACCCTCCCTTTGCTGGACGACATTTTTGACTCGTTCCTTAGCGAGGTCCTGCTAGCCTGTGAGTCCCAGGATGCTCTGAAGATTGCCCAATTGAAGGCATTGTACGGTGACATTGAAGTTCTCCAGTCATTGCAAACCTTGTTCAACGAGAAGCATAGGACTGAAAAACTGTTATCTAGCTTACAGAAAGTATATCTGATCGAACAACAGGAAGACCTCTTGGGCGGAAACATTCAAGACTATAAACAGTTCCATATCCAGCTTCAACAGACGCTTCCACATCTTGATGTAAAGAGTGATCCAATTTGGCAGAATTTTGAGCTGAAAAAGCAATCGTTAAGAGAAAGGCTTCAAAAGGAACTAGGAGAGAAACTCCAACTGATCAAATGGCTTTCTAAGGATGAAAATATTCCATCCAAATTCAATCCTTCAGAGATCCTCTCCTTGGTGGATCAATTGATTGAACTTCAAAGCATCAATGGGGATCCTCCTCAATATCCACAGTCATGGTGGGCTCTCGATACCCTTTTGGAACCATTCACTATTCGATTCAATTATAACTTCACCTCTTCTAAGCCTACTAATAAGATCTCCAAGCCAGAATGGGCCCTTGAGTTTGTAACTGAGTTTTTATCTTTGAATTCTGAATATATTCTGTTGATATTGGGCAATTCTTTTGCCAAATTCCACAGAATCCCTGTTTACGAAATCATTACTGCCCTCTTAAATCCAGTTAGAAAGAAATTGGAACATGACGTTCAAGCCATTATTCTTGGTATTGAACAGAACCCAGAAGAAGAGCAAAATGGTAGAATTCTTTCCCATCTTATCTTTGAACTTGCCAAATTTGATGAAATCCTTCGTTCGGAGTATTTGTATAATCCATTTGTCGGTTTGAATGATAAGTCTCCTCCTTATACGTGGAGAGGTCTTACTGGAGACATTCTTTCCAATACCGTGGATTCCTGGCTTGCATTTGAACAAAAATTAACTGTACGGAGATTTAAAGAGTTGTTTAAAAATGACAATGCCTGGAACATCGACGTGGATTTCCTGGGTAAATATAAACCTACTTTCAGTGCCTATGACATTGGGAAACTTTTCGAAAACGTTACCGCCCATCATCAGACACTTTCGATATTGAAATTTCAACTTAAATATGTGCTGAGAGTTCAATTAAATCTTTTAGACTTATACGCTGAAGAGCTCAAGGGATACTATCAGAAAGTGACCCTGAAATCAGTTAGATCTTTCATTCCAGGTAATATGGATCTGAAAGAGACGGACCAGACGCCGTACCTTTTACATCTTTGTGAAGTTTTCTGTCTGGCCAAATATCTCAACTATAAGATGGCCAGTTGGAATACAGAACTTATATTTGCACAATTATGGAAATCATTTATTCAGATATCTGGAGAACAAGAAGAAAAATCATTTTTTGATCCATACAAGAGCATGTTTGATCATCTTATAGTGCAAACGACAGAAAAATTAAACGAATTAATATATAATGAAGTGAAATTGCATTTGAAAGAATATGTCAACCAATCTGAATGGGATATTACTTCTACTCATGAAGTATCACCAGGGGTCCATGGTTTAATATCAAAATTGCCTACATTTTTACATCAGCTCAAGCGATACTTGTCACAAACGGATTATTTCATATTTAGTGGTAAGATCGTAACCATTGTATCGTCTATTCTTCGAGAGTTTATAATTACCAATAATAGGTTTAGTAGTGCTGGTCGTTTACAATTACAGATGGACTTTGAATATATATGGCAGTCCTTGGGAGAACCACTTTACTTGAACAAGCAAGAAGAGACCACCACGTTCGGTGGAGACGATGGAGTTGAATCGATGTTTAGCAATTTTGATAACCACGAGTACTTGAGAACGCAGCAATCCATTGAGCTTTTGGTATCGATGGAGTCAGGAGAATTGCGATTATTTGGAGGTCCTGAAACTTACGGCTTGCTCAGAGAGAGGTCGGGAAATGGGTTCGACCACCTTTCAGATAAGGATATCTATGACTTGTTGCACAGAGTGTTACCATAAGCTGAAGATTATCAGACCCATTGAACTAAAGATTGTCTATGTCTATCTATTCAAATACAAAACTGCATAGCCTCTACTATCATTGTACTTAGCACTGAAAAATAAGCGTAATCATATAAAACAAATCTAAATATAATATAAGTACAATCTAAGCACAATCTAAATTAAATTTAAATTCAATATAAATTCAATATAAACACAATCATATACCTCAAACACATCGTATACATCTTCTACAGCGCATCTATCAACAGCTTTCTCTGGTTTTCTCTTTGTGCTCACTTCTATTCTGCGGCTCATTTCGATTCTGCAGCCATTTTGGTTGCGAAAACACCAGAAAAGCGTCTTTTCGCGTCTGTTTATTTTTATTGCCGTTGGATGCTGCTGGGACGATGTCTTTGATACGAAAGAGGGTATGTGTATTTGGACGATGGGGGTAACTGGTGAAGTTTAAATGGTATATTGGGGTATCTGGCGAAGTAGGAGGGTGTGGATATTGTTGGGTTGGAGGTCTCTGTGGTTGGATACTGATGGAAAATGGGTGTGCCTATTGCCTGTGGGAGCTTAGAGGTCTGAGGTTGAAGCTAGCGTGTCTGTTGATCTCCGTGTCTGAAGTTGTAGTAGTATACTGATGGTTGTTTGGCTAGGTACTTGCTGTATGGCTACCGAATTACCACCAACTGATCACCAACTGACCACTGATTGACCACTGACTGACCACTGACTAACCACCAACTGTCTTGCTGTCTGTCTGGCTGATGAGATGGCTGACGTATAATATATGTAACCTAGTAGTCTCAAATGGACACCTCAGTCTTCAACTTATATTCCAAGAAGGTATTTAGTTAACTTTTAGCGTTTGGTTACCACTCTATTTATTATTATTCATTACTCCATTTGTATCAATTATTCATTACTAACATCCAGGCTCTTGAATCAACTGATTCTGCTGTCAAAAGACATGCTTCAGAACTTCCTGTAATTGCTCATCTCTACCATTCAACCGATAAAGCTCATATTTCCGTACCTAGAAAAGCTGGTGGGGTAGTAGTTGGCCGATCTTCTTCTTGTGATATCAAAATAACAGGAGGTGATATTTCTCTGAAACATTTCCAATTGCTGCTTGCTACCGATGAAGCTGGTAAAGAACTCTTATATTTGACTGATATGTCCCTGAATGGGACTTACGTTAATGATGAACTTGTAGGTAGATCTAATAGTACTCTACTTCGATCTGGTGATAGAGTCACTTTGGCTCGAAGTCATACTTATATATTCCGTTATGCGGTAGATGAAGGGAGCTCAAAACTGTTCTTTAATGATTATATATTGGGTAAGCAGCTTGGTCTGGGTCATTATGCTGTGGTTAAAGAAGCTAGAAATCGGAAATCTGGTGAAGTCGTGGCAGTGAAAGTATTCCGTAAATCTGCAAAAGGTCTTCAACAGGAATTGGGGCTTTTGGTCCTGTTCAAACATCCAAATATTGTTCGCTGTCTTGGATACTATCTAGAGCCAGAAGGTTCTGCTGGGGCAGGTACTTATTTGGTCCTTCAGAAAATTGGAGGTGGAGAACTTTTCCAAAGAATTGTAGATAAGGGAAGACTCGGTGTAGATGAAAGTAGAGCTATATTTGTTCAACTTCTTCAGGGTGTCAAGTATTTGCATAAGAATGGTGTTATTCATCGGGACATCAAGCCTGAAAATGTTCTTTTAGATATCACTCCAAGATTAGATCCCGGTCAAATACAAACAGGTCCTTGGGACCCATCTGAGCTTTCAGTTTCAGTGAAATTAGCAGATTTTGGTCTTGCCAAGTTCGTTGGAGAAATTGCTTTTACAAGGACGCTCTGTGGAACTCCTGCTTATGTTGCTCCTGAAGTATTGGCTGGTGATCGTCAATATACTACTAAAGCTGATATATGGCTGTTGGGTGTATTGCTATATGTTTGTCTTTGTGGATTCCCTCCTTTCAGTGAAGAACTTGGACCACCTACAATGAAAGAGCAGATTTTACTGGGAAGATACGCCTTTTATTCACCTTATTGGGATCATATAGATGATATTGTTCTTGATTTGATTCTGTCTTTGTTAGCGGTTGAACCAGGAGAAAGATATGATATTTTACAGACAATAAAGCATCCTTGGATAGAAGAAATAAAAGAGGCTGGAGTTGAAGATGAAGGGAAATTGGGAAAGGAAAACGATGATGAAGCTAAAAGAGCTGCAACTCAAGAATCTATGAATATTGATACCCAAAGATTACATTCCATGAGATCGGACCTCGGGCTGTTGGAACCGTTAACTCTTCGAGAGGCATCAAGACTTGGAGCACCTGGAGGAATTACAGCTGCAGTTACGGAGGACAAATAACATGGTCCCAAAAACAACAACAAACTTAATACAGTAGTTTAACTAACTAAGTAATATTGAATAGAATATATAATTTTGTCATGATCTATTATTAACGTATATTATATGTACAAAATATGTCCCCCTGAAGGGGATTATGTGGTTTATTTATAGCAAAGGTCGATGTCTTCCTTTCTAGTTTGATAAAAGGTGTTTACAATATTTGCATTGGTAGCCACTTGAGCCTTGACTTCATCGGTCAAGGCCTTACCTTTTACTTTCATTATGGCTTGACGAACATTTTCGAGCCTTTCTACGGCTGCTTTGGCACCCTTCATATCTTTTAAAAGAATGGAGCAATCGAACTGGCCGACTACACATTGTAAATCACCAATTTCAGCACCCAACTTGAACCATTCAAGAGCTTTTGTATCATTCTGGAAAGCATTCATTTCCAAGAATCCCAATGGAGCAAAGCTTTCACGAAGAGCAGTTCCAGCAGCCACTTCTAAATGATATCTGGCCAATTCTGGGTCAGTTGCCGTATAAAGTTGGCCCAAAAAGAAATGGGCCATAACTGTACTATTATCAAGGTCACCAGTAGCTACACTTTGCTTGAAATATTTACGGGCTAGAGGTAAATCAACATCATATTGGAAATAATACACCCCCAACAGCAGGAGTACCTGACTGGCTAATATTGTATCATTCTCCACTTCAAGGAACTGTTTCCAGTAGTTTACAGCTTCACGGTATTGCTTTTTCTCCCAGGCCAAGTCACCAGTCATTTTTATTGTCAATGGGTGTCTTTTCTGGGCAAGCTCCTTAACAAGATTCTGGGCTGTTTTGAAGTCATCTGAGCTTCTATTGGGATGGCGTAACGCCTCAAACACCAAGAGAGTAATGGCATCGTTATCACCCAATTCGGCCGCTTGTTCTACAAGTTCATTCTCGAGGGCAACTAGGTGTCTATTGGGAGCAGTTCTTTTCCTAAGAGCAGCTAAAATGTGTTTCTGAACCATTAAATCGGAACCCTTGATGGACAGCGGTAATCGAATATTGGAAGGGATATCCAAGTTATCGTACACTTCGGTTAAAATTGGAAGTATTTTGCTACGAGAGAGTCTACTATCAAAGTCAAACAAGAGACGGTTATGGGTTTTCTTTCCTGGAAGCAAAGTGGCCAAGTTGGGGCGGGTAGATAGGCTTCTTATTGTCTTCAACATAGCAAGCGGGACTTAGAAAGAGCGGGTTCTGAAGGATGGATAGAACGGGATAGAAATGATTATATTTCGATATTGGATTTGGATTTGGTCCTTTCTAGATTTCTATTAATCTCTATTATACACCTGCAAATTTACTTTAAGTTTTGGACGCACGTAACGATATTATATCACCCTTTAGCCAGGAGTTGAAATGTGATTTCGATTTCAATTGTGAGTCTTGAATTTTTCATATTTTTTATTTTTTTTATCTTCGTGATTTTGCGCCCGAAAAGCTGGGGAAGAAGAAGAAGAAGACGATGGAGAGTAGAAAATTTGGATGTTTAATTTTGGAAGAGTTAAAAATATACTTTCTGCTTCTACTTTTACTTAAGCTCTCTACGGTTGGCTAAATTTGATATACATCTATTCTTCAGATAATATATACATAATACTACACAGCGTAAAATACGCATTCATTGGCTAATAGTGTGATATCTAACGGGGGATCCAAGTGTCATTGCTTTGGTTCACTCTGGGAAGTTGCAAGTTGCCGATACTTTACTTCGGCTATTAAGGTTGTATTAGGATTGCAATCGCTGGTTGTTGGACAGACTTCGCCCTGTTTCCCCAAGAGAAGAGAGTATATGCTCTAAATTCTTTCATACCCCTTTCTCTCTCCGTGTATCTCTCTTTCTTTCACTCTCTTTCACTCTCTACTTCTTAATATTGATATTAATTCTCTCTTCTTTTAGTTATCATATCTCTTTCCATGATATTTTTATCAACCTATGGATAGCTATTGTAATCTATAAAAGAATCCATGGGTTGATTCAGGGTAGCATTGTTTTCCAGTGGCGTGTGAGCAACAAAGTCGTTACCCAACACAAATTCGAAATCATGACTTTGTGGTGTATTCAGATGCACTTGAGGTTGGGTCAAGTTTTCTTGACCTTCAGGAGAATGCTGCTGGTGAGTGTAAGAGACTGGGGCTAAAGGTTCTTCGGCCATCTCAGGTACAAACTCACGATGGTACAGGCCAGCCAGAGCCATCAGTGCTGGCAGGGTCTCCAGGTCTCCTAATGGCAGAATATGGGGTTGCCAATCAAAGCGTAACTCCAGGTCAACTGCATTGGTGTCATCGTTCAAAGAAATTCCAACCAAATCCACTGGCATGTTGTTGACTTGGGTGTTGACTCCTGAATTAACGGTATTACTACCATTTACAGGTGATATTTGATTATGGTTTAATGGTAAAGATGGTGATGTAGTAGCGGATGCTGTTAAAGAGTTCGGTCCTCCCGAGCCAATGACTGATTCTGTAGCTGAAGCTAAAGAGGTCATGGCTGCTGATGATCCTATTATCTCTGAATGATTTATAGGATCATGAGGATTATGAATATTACTATTTATATCGATCGAATTTGAATTAGGACCAGTGAGTTGATTTTCCAAGATATAAGCATTCAAATATTGAAGCAGAGGCTTGGACCCCACAAGAACGTGAGGTATTGGATCATTGATTCCATGAGCTTTCAGAACTTGCTGACCTTCACTGAAATCTTCACAAATCAGCCATTGATTCAGTTCTGTACTTGAAAAATACACGGAAAACTTGGGAGTATGCAGTAACGATAATCGGAGTTCACTTTGTTCCTGACTGATATTATTATCTAAAAGTGAACAAGTAGCGATAGAAGTCAAGGGATAAAAAATTCTGAAAAACACTTTAACGTTATTTGAAACTGCAGCAAAGAAATAATTCAACTCTTGATTACGTCTCAGGAGAATAACTAAAAGGTCTGCATTTTGCATGACGGTTCCTAAGGTTAAAGGAGCCAAATTTATAAGAGAACTTGTTAAAAGGGTATCATCGTGGACACCACTTCGAAGTCTCTGCCAGGACCCCACCAGTAAGCTCAGGCAGTCTATAAAGCAGTAGTATTCATTTAATTCGATAAGGTATGACAGTTGGTAAGATGAAATTCCCAGGATAGCATTAGAAATGCTCGATCCATTATTTCCTCCGGCACCTCCTCCTACGGAACTATTCACCAAACCTTTGGCATCTCCAAACAGGATCAGACCCAGTCTCAGCAGGAGAGCCAGACCAGAAACACCCATTCTCTCCAATTTCCGAAGTTTGGCTCTTCTATTCTGAAACCATATTCTAACAGCTTTTTCGTTCATATTAGTTTTGTCTGCAATTTCTTTCCGTTGTTCAGGCAGAGGATTGTGATTATTTTCGAACTCGGTCAAGAGGTAGTCGAGGACTTCCCCTGAAGCACGAGTTCTCTTGGTGGTAGACATATCATCCAACGACATTGTTAGTTAAATATGTTTCAATGGTTTGGGGGTGATAAATTGGTTTATTTGATGCTGAAATGGGGTTATTGTTTCTCTAGTTCAATAACAATAAGTGTGGCAAGTGGATATAAAAGACTTGGGCAGTAATGCTTATTGGTAATGATAAAATGCTGATACTTCTTCAATAGGAAATTTAAAGTCCTAGAAGTTGGCTACAAGTCTCCGATTCTTGAAGAAGTTCTTGGTAGGTACGGTTGCTGGCAGCAAGGCACTACTAGATTCTAGTTTAGTGTGATGTGATGGGGGAAGGGGTGGGGGAGCAAAAAAAATGCTCTTGATCTTTGGGTCAAAGAAGTAAGCTAAAGAAGGAAGATATTCTGTATAAATAAAACAAATACTTCCAGTAACAGCTATTACTCTCCTAATCAAAAGATACTTTGGTCCCTATTGAAAATAAAAAAGTAAAGAAAGGAAAACGTTTCCCAAAGGATTTCTTGGATCTGTGGGAGGAGAAGAACAGCGATACACAAGTAACAAAAAAGTGGGTTCAGAATGGGGATAATGGGGGATTTCAATTAATTTTTTGAAAGACCTATTCTTCAAGAGTTATCCTCTCGCCTTTTCCAAGCTTTTTTAATATGCAATCGTTTAGTTTATGGACAACTTTGTAACGTTAAAACACCTAGGTTTTTACAAAGCGGCAACTCCTTTTTGCCTGCACTTGAGGAGGAGGTTTCGGTAGGGACACGCCAAAGTGACCCATGAGCTACCGAAAAGGGCGCACGAACGTGGTTCCCTTTTCGGCGAATAATTTTATTTTTTTACAAATAAGTGGGCCAGTATAACCTAATGCTTGTTAGAGACAAGTTTGAACACATGTGGGAACAGGTGGGAACAGGTGGGAACAGGTGGGATTAGCGGCTGGGGCTGGTTGTTAGGTTGTAGGTGGAAGGTCTACCTCCGAGGGTCACCAAGCGAGTAAGGTTGAGCTGTACATATAGATATAGTTTTTTTTTATAACCTTTCTTTTTTTAGTGTGCTTCTTAGCGGACATGATCTCGAGGTAAACGAGGAGGCTTTTAGTGCTTGGCCACTTTTAGCTTTCTGCCACCATGTGCCATGTGCTCGTGCTGGTGGTGCTGCTGATCAGGGTGTCCTGATTATTTGCTGCGTTTGTGTACTCTAGGAGGTGGTGTCCTGATGTTCTTGCTGTATTTGTGTCCTCTGTTTCTGTCTGTGTAATCTAATCTATTTGTGTCCTCTATTTGTGTTCCATGTATTCATGCTTGTGTACTATGCTTATTCTTTGTATACCATATTTGCATGCTTCTCTGTATGATGCGATTTAGTTGAGCCTTACCAGTTGAATCCAGCCTTCCACATGTACGAGCACAATGTCCGTACAGAGAAGGAGAAGGAGACGGGTCTACGTAATCCACAGAAGCATATGAATAATTGAATTATTGCAAAGGTAAATAGAGTTAGATTGCAGAGTAAAGTCATAGAGTAATTGCGTAGATAGAGTAATTGTGTAGATAGAGTATTTGCGTAGTTGGTGTGGAGTATTAAAGTGAGGTTCGGTTCCAATCAGTATTAAAACCTCAATTCCGCTACCTACTTCCTCTGGACCGCTGTCCTCCACAACGGAGAGAGATACTTGTGGTGGAAATTGGCGAGAGAAAGACAAATATACAATGTTTAACGTGAAACATATAATACGGCCAGCAGCACTGAAACAACACCTGCCCGGAGATAACAGAGGGGAAAAGAAGCAGATTGGCATTGATTTGTAATGAAACAGGTAAACCCACAAGTTCAACTTTAAAGTGCTCCGTAATCAAAAGACGTAAGACAAAGAAAGTATAAGAGAAGAAAGTACGTAGAATATGTATGCTATAAACTTGTTTTTTGTTGTTAAAAGGACAATCGTTTTCCCCAAACGAGGTAGATGCAATGCTTTCTGTAAGATTGATCTAGCCGTTTAAATAATAAACGGGTCCAGACTGTTTGTTCTGTCCTCGTATGTGGATTCTATGTGCAATCGGCTATCAGTGCTAGTTAAAGTTTAATGAAACAATAATGATGGCCAATTAAAATAGCAGTATTTTTTACTTACTGATATTGATAGCTGCATTTCCAAAACCTTAAATGGAATTACTCTCAGTAAATCAGATGGAGAGTTCCGAAGTAATACAAGTCACTGACGCTATGCTCTAAAAAATACCTAGACGGTGAAGTGTTTTCACAATTGCAAATGAGGAAGTAAAAAATATATATACATTCATTAGCTAGAAAAGACCGAGGTTGGAATACATAAGTTTATTTGTCCACATGTTGTCAGTATGCTTTGCTTGAAAATAAAGGCTATTGTTCTTCTTATTATCGCTTCTCAGCTCATGCAACCCATCCTCCTTGCAGAAAAATATGGTCCACTTGGTCTGAAACCACTATTCTTTCATTAATACATTCCTATCTGGGCGCTTCTGCTATAGTTAACTTTTTAAATAATATTGTTGCTAGAATGATTACATAGTTATGTTTAATATTTACAGCTTAACGAGAAAATATTGGAAACTAATATCTTCTAATAGCATCATCGGCTGTTATGCTGGTCCAGCCCAAGTATACTTGATAACCTACAATTTGGAAATTCATCAATATTGATTAATATCTTTAGGGACACCGTGATTTAAATGGTATACTAATTCTGACTTCTACACATTTAACTACATATATATCAGAAATGGCTCCATACTTGAAAACTTACTGGATGTTCATAAGAAAGACTTGAGGGGTTTCAAGCACAGTGGGTTTCACCATTCTCGTGCGTATGACACTCGGTTCCTTTGGTGGTCTGTTCTGATTTAGTTGTAGAGGTTGTGGCTGTTGAATTTTTGGCAGAGGTAGTCTTACTGTCACCATCATTCTTAGCAGAACTACTGGGTACATTACCAGTACACCCTTTCCCAGGAACGGCAATGTCGTAAGCATAGACGTCTAAAGCATAGTATCTCAAACTGGCAGAATTACGGACTGATTCGGTTTGGTTGGTTTTAGACAACTCTAAACATTCGTTATAAGTATCAGCGTAATGGCCAACAACATTTTGACCTAACTTATCTGTATGCCAAATTCGGTGGAGCAAATCGGAGGCCCAGTAAATATTGTTTGCAGAACCTGCTACAGTGTATCCTTCAGAACATACTTTAGACAAGGGTTTTCTCGAAGTGTATGATAGATCACAAATAACAGTTTCGTCCGTAGCGTTGGAACCTCTCCAATGGCCAGCCCAGCCGTCTTGGTGGCAGTTTTTGTCAATATCATCACATCTGAATAAAACTCCAGTCTTGTTAGCTGAAATGACATTCTCATAGATTCCAACAACTTCGCCTGTGGCAGCATCACCAAAGTATTTTCTGTAGAATTCAGACAGGTTCCCATAGCGAAGAGTATGTTCTTTAGCATGATTAGCTAAAATCTTGGTCTCCAAAAATGCATGGTTCAATTGGTTAACTTGAGTTACATTACATGACTTGTGGATTTCAAAGTTGGTGTTCCAAGTACCGGCCCATTCAGTTGCAACTTTAACCTTCTGGGCTGACGTTTGTTCCTCAACCAAAAAAGTAGGTGCTGCGGTTGCAATTCCAGAGATAAGAAGAATATTAGACAATTTCATTGTACGATTGAGCTTTTGAAAATGTAGTTATTGATGCATACTTTGAAGGAATTTCTTCACCTTTTTATAGTATAGAATGATGCTCTAGAGTTGAATATTTTCACCACTTAGTGTAGGTTGTCTCTGGATTTTGCAATCACAATTCTTTTTTTGAACAAAAACTTTAGTAGTTAAGATGCTTGGCAATTCAAAACTCTGCAACATCTGCCAAGATTTATAGTCGAATAAAATTACCAATGTGGTTATGGTTCAAGAGTCCATTTGCAACAACGTTTGTCTGGTGCTACCTATCTAGTGCTGGATTGGTGTAGCAGTTCTTACACGAGTAATACTGGATGAAAATTGATATGGTTGGGTCTTAGATTGTCTTGGAGGGTCCTATAGTAGAAATTCTTTTATTAGAGAAAGTTTCTCGTGCGTTAGTTTGATATTTACGTTTTGGGGATTAATTAAAGTAACTAGAAGTATTTATATTTAAATATTGCATATATAGGCTATAAATCACATTTAGATTGAATGATTTGGTTGCATTAGATCAAACCGATTACTGAAAGCAACAACAATAAGAATGACATATGTCTGAGCTGCATGGCACTTCCAGTACTAGTTGAACCTCTAGATGTTGCAGACGATTCAATTGAAGTGGAACCAGATGCTTCTAAAGTGTTAGAGGACACAGTTGAATTGGAATTTTCATGTTCATGGCCCTCTTCTGATTCTAACACAAACTGATATTCTTCATTGCTACTATCAAGACAGTATGTAACTGTTCCGTGGTTATGGCAATTAGTTAGAATTGTTGGAGTAGCAGTAGGTGCTGGAGTGACATAACCTTCGTCACCATGTTCGTTTAAACAATAAAACGTAGATTGGTGGAAGTGGCATCCTGTAACAGAAGCTTCACCTTCATGTGCGGCTGAATGACCTGACTCAGAATGATCATGGTCTGAATGTGAATGTGAATCCTGAGCAGAAACGGTGGTAGTTGTAATTTCAG